>LOND01001969.1:32157-57181 GCA_014220965.1 Paragonimus kellicotti | reverse complement strand
ACACTCTATGGAGCACAACAGGAGCAGTATGGCATCAAAATTACCGTCGACTGTTCACAAGCAGTCTTCAAACAGTAGAAAAATTAAAATAGTGAACCCCAGTTTAGGAACTTAGAGGGCAATCAGACAGTGTCATGGACACAGCTACTGCAAGCAATTCGAAAATAACGTGAGGTGTACAAGCCGGAAACAGAAAGCCAAACTTTGAAAACCAACAGAGAAGAAGCGCATTTACACAGACACAGAGGCATAAGCGCCTGTTTTATTCAGATACACACATACATTTCCAAATTGTAATAAATCTGGGGTATATGTAATCAGTCAGAAGGATCTACTCGAATTATACAAGTGAGAAATAAGAAGGTGAATATCACTGAGGTGAGGAAACGGATAGGATATCAGGTAGGGTTGTCATTCATACACTGCGAGGCTGTCAGTTTCTAGCGGTGCCAATCACTTAAGAACTGAAGTCGAATGTGGAGTAGCCACGCTGAGTCACACCATGTTGCTGTTCCTATCAGCTCCGTATTAGAGAGAGCATGAACCCGCAGAAGAACAAGCTAGTGTGACGAAAACAGACCGTAGATGTCCTGAGAGACGTAAACGAAACGAGTCTCTTACAAAAGAAGTACCGGTTGGAAATGGAGGTCACGGTCAAAAATGGATTTCTGATAATGCAACTGGTCTTATGAAAAAATGTCGCCGTATCCTACTCGGCCCTGAAGAGAGTAGTGACCGGCGAGAATTGAAATTCAAAATCACAGTCAGACCGCGTAAACATCGTGAGAATTAAATGGTAGTGAAGAATAGACGAAAATAGATTTTTTGTTGAATAGTACAATATTCTTTACTTCACTTTTTGGTTTTACTGGCTATCGGTCAGAAATGTGTGAAAATATGACAAAAGAAAGTATGGAGTTTGTCAGGGCAAAGTAAAATCTGGATTTATTACTTTGAAGCATAGTTTATAAAACACGAAAACAACTGAAACAACGATGAATCATGAGGTCAGTGTGCTTATTGGCATTCTCATAGGTACTTCTGAAACCGAAAGGATCTTGGGAAGTGAACTGGTGGAAAATAGTCATGCCTCAGTCTCGGGAATTCATCCCTTAATTATTCTCAAGGACATGAATGATAGAATTGTGTGTCAACTGACCATCCTCCTGTGTCCTGCATAGCAGGCTGAAGAGGTTCCATGTGACTGACAGTGACAATCTGGGAGGTTGCTTCGATTTGATTAAACGCAGCACTCCATCGACTTGTGTGTTTTGTGAGATTCTTAAAGAACACTTCAAACTTCTGAAACTTTTCTACGGTCACTAGGTGGTTAAAATAAATATTATGCATTTGGTGGCCCGACGAGAGACAATTGATAAACAGACGAGGATTTTCATTATAAAATATGGATTGAGTTTTCTGACAGTCTGTTTCGATAACGGACATTGGATCAGAATTTCTTCTCTGAGAGAGCTAATCAATAAAATCTTTCTCTATTGAAATTGAACTTTCAATGTCCTTGTGAGGTAATATACAGCTGACGTAGACAGAACGGAATCACAGCACCTGAACGTGGAATCAGGATCGCTTGTGAGCAGTACTCAATTCAACCGTTCACGTCAAAAGTAGACAGGATAGACGACCGATAAGCAATTTAACGTATCATACATAATCCAAATCTCCTCTCTCTAAGCGATCTCCTGTTTTCCACAAGAGACTCCAATGGCCTCAACCCTTACGGAAATATACACAAAAACCGTAAGTCCAATTGAAATAAAAGCAACCTATCAGCACGTATTAGCCCATACGTACTGAGCTGCGGCGCAGACCACACACAACCATGTTTACCCGATTAAGAAGAGGTGTAAACAGTGGTCGTTTTCATTAAAGTACATCCGCATGTGAATGACGTGTTTAAAAGCGAACGGTGCAGAATTTACTGCGACCTGGAAGTCCAGCTGTTTTAATTAAATTTAGTGCCGTGAACGTACAATGAAGGTCACATGTTAAAAGATATATGCGCTTGGACAGTAAGCATTGAAAAATTGTCTACCGCGGGTACGTTCAGAACTAGCGCAAACTGAACATCATACTTAACAACAGGGTTGAATAGACTGTAGAAGTTACGCAAACACGAGGATAATGAAAGTGTGAGGAAGGAACCCATGAAACGAAACTTCAGACTAGGGATTAGAATGGATGTCCACGATTAAAAAACCTGAAAGGTGCAAAGTGTACCAATGTACCACAGAAACTATCAATAAACACTTCCCAAATAATCGTTAAATTGACATTTTCTGTCCGACAAATAAGATAAGTTCTATGCTCAGAGAATGCATCGTTTAAAGGTGGCAGAGCGAAAAATCTCGAGTAGGCACAAAATGGAAGTCCATAATGCCTTATTTACAAGAGTCCCGAACGATTAACAACTCGTTCAGTTTGCTGAGATCTGAGCTAGTGGACAAAAAGATCGTCTAACTGTTCGAAAATGATTTGTTTCGATGCAACGGGCAACATCATGCTGATTAATCTTCTACTGCTTCCTAGACGATAGGCGTAGTCATTTGGTCCACCTGCTCTTCTGCACAATTACCCCACTAGATTCGTCGTCTGCCTCCCTTAGGGTGTTTGTGTTTTGTTGCTGCTCTCCAAATGCATGACTTCTGTCATGCATGAGTATTGTCCGGATGCTCACCGTCATAACTGCATATTCGCGTAATCACAACAAATAAAACGTTCTCCTTGAGCATAACATGGGGTTTATGTCTTCTGATTGTATAAACGCAAACCATCCAAAAATAGGACCATTTTGATTAGAACTAATCATCGACTGCACTCGAATCGTCGTAAAGATTGTTTGATGAAAGTAGATAAGTTCGAAGCACGCGCATCCGAGGACCACTAAGCGGGGTCGTGGAAATTAGTCGCGAAATAGAAGGCCACTATGCAAAAAAGATAGCAGATGCATCTTTTAAAAAAAAACAGCTGATACACGTCCCCCAACTGTGTTAACGTTGGCTTAATAAATCAACGCGAATTAGCAATACAGAACTTTTTTTTTTGAGATTCCTTAAAAGGGTTCTGAGTTCCGTAGCACATGAGTTGTGCAAGGTTGGCGTACTACACATGACAAAGTCAAATGAGAGCGAAACTCGAGTCTAGTGCTTCTTTTCGAAAGGGGCCGACTGGAAAGTCTATGGGAATGCGACAGCTGCGATCAATTGTGGGTGATGTTCAACTTGAAATTAACCAAATCCCCTACTACTCATCAACAATAAAAACAACAAAATTTATCGCAACGGAATGTACAGATGGGAATCCCACATATTGTGTGACAAGTAAACTTAGTTACATGCAAAAAAGGAGCGACTAACGAACTTGCATCACCAGTAGAAACCAGAGTCTAATTCCAAATTTGTGGGAGGATATACAAACATGACGAACTCTGACGACAGCAAGATGCGAGTTCAATGGATTAGTGAATAAATCTATCCAAATGAGAAGTTTGCGGAACAATGTGAACGCTGTTCAGCTTGTGGTAGTGAAATAGTGCTACTGATTGTCTGTATTACCCTGTGTACAGCTAATTCACTGTTATTTCCACTATACAATGCCGTTGTGCATACAATCGGAACACCTGTGTCATGTTCT
The DNA here is from genome assembly GCA_014220965.1 of Paragonimus kellicotti. Lineage (NCBI taxonomy): Eukaryota > Metazoa > Platyhelminthes > Trematoda > Plagiorchiida > Troglotrematidae > Paragonimus > Paragonimus kellicotti. The sequence goes on along the minus strand of LOND01001969.1, from coordinate 53,530 downwards.
CCAAAATGTCACCAGCATCATACATTACACGGCTTCCTATTAAGTCAGGCACAACCAACCCATATCTCATAATTCAACCTAGCAGTAGAGAAACTGATGAAACCTCTTTCTTCAGACAAACTGCATTCATTTATTCAAATTATTCCCCGGTCAAAAATGAGTCACTCGTGGAGATGAAACATGTTGGATGGCGTGAGCCTGTTTACACAATAAGGAAATAAATACGAATTAGAATGTGTTTGACAAACTGAGATGAAAGGTACAAGAATCGAAAGACCGGTGAAAATTATCGTTTTGTCTAGGGATTTCACGGAATAAGGTCATCCGTCGAAACATGATTACTATGTTCGTCAAGATGACTTGAACTCAACAAACTGAAACCATGTCCCAATAAACGGTAGATCACCAGTTCCAGTATGCATCAGCCATGTTGGAACCACAAATCATCAAGATCTAATTTCGCTTATGAGACCGCGTCCACAGGGAAACACAAATGCGTGATTAACGTGGTGTTTACAACAAAAGCTACGAGATTTGAAGAAAAATGAATGAAACTGCATTCCCCCAAACAAACTCGGCAATAGGAAAAAACATACTGAGAAACAGGTGAATAAAGGAAATGAATGGTGCGGTAAATTACCTTTTCCCAAGGGTTCCAGAAAGCTAATAGGCAAACTGAACCATTTCTGTGGCACCACAATCTGGAAGCTACCGACCACAGGCCGATGATCAGACCATTTGTAATTCGTCAGACTGGTATACTCCAGTAGTTTGATCTCCGGCTGTTGCGATCCAATAGAACCAATCTTGTCAGAGGCCTGACTGTTTTGGTCTACGTCAGACGGAGCACCTCGAATTGGCGTGTAACGTGAGGTACTTTGAATGCGTGTATGGCGAATCACACTCGAGTAGAAGTCGGTGGCAAAATCACGATGAGCCATGTAGAGGATCCGATCAGTCCAGGCAGGAATACGCTGCTTGGCGCTGCGGAAAATGAAGGAATGTGAAGGCGTGATGCAGAAACACAATGCACCGTAGCTATTAAACGGTACAAAGTTAACAGCACATTCGGAAAGTGTTGAACCGACAATAATACTTTGCATGAAAAGACAAGGAATTCAAACCAACCAGAATAAAATGGTCTAGTTAGCAATATGTCAGAAAATATAGTAAAACCAAAATGTGCTTTAACAGAAGGAGGTAATAACATATAGGGCTAAGCTTTATCCGCAAGCAATGTAACAGTTTCAGGAATTACTTCGTAACCTAGCAGCACTTTGAAATATCCCGGTTGATCAACTGTCAATAACAGATAACTGATAGAATAAGAAAATACTAATGAGAAACTCCCCCCTAAGACGAAATAACCATTCTAATGGTAACATGAAATGCGCTTGAAAAACTAACTGGGCAGTTGATAAGTAGACCGAGATTGTCATCGTTAGCAGTTGCGTACCACAACAAAGCTGACTGAGGTTTTTGCGATCACAGACAATTCCAGGGCTTCGGTTTGGTTCAAGTCCAGCGGTACTCCATTAGACTTGGGAGGAGAACAATGGTCCAATAATCGCGAGCCAGCGTACTGAACATTATGTTTTTGGACTCACGCCAGGCAGATCAGGTCATTACATCCGAACAGTCGAATGTAGCTGTTTGAGGGTCCTATCCAGACTGTCCACTCGGCTTAAGACGAAACATTGGTCCCTTTGACAATACCAATCCGTTAACTGGCATTAAACCCAATAAAGTAGTCAAGGCTGTAAGATGTTGCTCACGGTTGTAACGGTTCAATAACCTGCGCTAAACTGGATGGCTCAGTCATAGCCATCTATTCGCCCCACACCCGGTCAGGAGACCACATGTTAACTGTCTCCCTCACTGACATACCGTTGGCCTATTTTCAAGGTCGCAGACATGCCTCACGCGCTCTGCAGGCCAGCACATGATTCGGCATGCCCTGTCCACTCTGCATGCACAGGCTCCGCTAGGCGTATTTCACCTTCACTCACTCGACAGACAGTGACCCCTTTTCGCCTCAACACTGCGAGGGGCAAGGCCACATGCACGCACACACGCGCGCATCGACTGAGCCAACTCACGCGCGTTAACACACGCATGTGACGCACGCACATGAAGGCGACTAAACTCGCAGAGACACACTACTTCTGACGCCAAGTCTCGGACGGTGAACAAGTCAGCAACGCGCAAAGCCAACGGACACGAGGACGTGAGCTACACCACAACTGTACAGCTCCACATCGCATCCACGTGATCCTGTCCCTGCAACACAGCATACATCTGGATATTGTTATCCACACTGTTATCAATCTGGACATTATTTTGTATTGTACGTGAGTCTCCTGGCTTGTCTATTTTCTAATCATTTTCCTGTTTATGCCTATTCGTATTATACACCTTAATACTCAACTGTGTACCCTTCTTTTGTTATATGTAGTTAGTGTTAGGCCGTAGTTATTTATCTATAGCCTCACACCACTACCCTACGTAACAAAGTTAACTGTACAACTGCTCCGATTCCATTCAGGACGGTCGAGAAAACTGAGCATTGGTATTAAGGGAATATGACTGGAGGGTTAAATATGGTGATTTGGACTAATGGAGCAGCTGTCAGTATGGTTGCCTTACTACCATGAGAACTACGGTCCCAATCCCAGCCTGGACAAGGTTGTACACAAATGATAAGCTCAACTAAGAGCGAATGGCAAGTCTACGGTCCCCATGCGAACCGGTCGGTCGAAAAGTAACAACTGTGATACGGTGTGAGTAGTGTTCAAATTATAGAAAGCGCACGTGTTGAAGGTTTCCCCAGTTGCATATGTATGTAGCTGTTCCTAAAGAATGCTGCCAGTACAATAGAAAAGAGCATATTATTATAGTTACGCGTTTCAATAAGATACTGCATAATACGGGCCGATCAGAGGAAAGGTGTTACTGCCAAGGGGGTTATTGAATAGGTATGATCTCACATCATTATATGATCATTATAGTGAATCAAGATCTCATGTCCGCTGGAACGATTCGAATTAACCCAGTCAGACTATGCTTAAGTAACTTCACAGCGTTCACCTAAAGGTTAGCCTGCCCTCACAGAATACGGCATTTGAGTTGTACAGCAGGGTTCCTCTATCCAAGAAAATAATCGCGTATTCTAGCAGCCGGTCGCCCTCATTCAATCTACGCCATTATAACAGAAAGTTGCTGATAGGTGAGCTAGCAATGGGATTTGTTCAATTTAAGTATATCGCACACCAGATGTTGCCTTCACATACATACATTCAGCTTCGACCAATCCACCTTGTACAGAAGCAGTGGATTCAAGTTTCTCTTTTGCTTAAGCTCAACGGTAATGTGTAATGGGAACAGTACTGTGACCCCACTGGTTATGAGCGTGCGGAGGCAAAGCAATACTCCGCTGGCCTCACGCAAGTTAGGCCAGCTCATCAGGTCCATACACAATCAAAATCGTTTGTGGGTAATGCACAGATCGCTTGATCATCTGATCATCATCTGCCTCTGTGTACTTTTAACTCTGATCGACAACCCGAAGATCAGGACTTCGCAGCAAAACGGAAATCTCCGACCATAATGACGGTGTTGAGCAATATTTTGGTAATTGTTAAACAGTTGAGTACCGCCTCTGTTGACGGTTAAGCATTAGGCACACTGAACCACAGCTTTTGTTTTCAAACGGACTTGTCCAGTAGGCCCCCTACAAAAAAGAACAGCTGAACTAGAGGTTTGTTACTGCTGCAACCCACTAGTAGTTCATTGCCGGGAGCAAAACTCGTCCATCTGAAAGCGGAAAAATGAGAGGTCCTTTGCAAACAATTACGGCTCTTTACTGCGCAAAATTGTTGCAAATATAGGCAAAAAAACGAATAGCCCTATATGTACGGAAAAATCCGCATGAAATTCAGCGCACTAGTTAACACAGCGTTAGCGTTCACACACTGATTTCTCTCACACAGATGTACAACCATTCAGTGAGTGCACATTGCACTATCGGTCAGACAGACAATTCGGTCCACGTATGTGGCGTTCACATTTGGTGTCACGAACAGATTTACTGGAAGAAAAGCACTAACAAACAGTCAACAGCTACAATTATGACCCAAAAAGTGAAAAAGCATTATATTGAATTCTGTAGGATAGTACATTGCGAGACATTCGGAACAGTGCTGACAAATACATATGTAAAGAAATGTGTACTCCTTACCAACTATCCTATTGATACCAAAATCACTACAATATCTCAAGCCAAGTAACCGTTCGTGTGCTGATTTGTGTCTACAAAAACATTAGACACTTGCTATCACATCAGTATGCCGACAGAACGTGTCTTGAAAGTCGAATAAGCTGATGCTTCTAATTCGAATGAGTAACGCCATGTAATGTCTTATGTTAACGGTACACTATTTTCAAATTAAATGATTGGCGAGTGTTCAACAGGTTGGGTTGAAATGAAATGATCTTTTTTCTCATAAATAAGTTATTCATGTTCCGCTAGTTCTGAAAGATATTGAATATAAGTTGCTTAAGCAAGATCTGCTTTGAAAACGGAAGCTGCGGCGTATTTCACAACTTACGATGGTTTGTTGTTCTCGTGCTGTTTATCTTAGGTATTTTGTGAATAACAATCCTCTGCACAACCAAAGTAATTCGTCCGAAAAATGAAATCGGAAACGCTGTCTCGCACCATTTATGTGATGGCATATTCCGTTGCATCTTTACGAGTGTTCACTACAGACTGCTAAATTTTATCAAATTAAAACCAAACCGCGAAGCAAACTACAATGGAATTTCTATGGTCTATTGGTGCACAGACCCTACACGATTGCCAGAGCAATGAGAGGGTAACGAGCATTTTATTGTAATTTGCTTTGTGGTTTGGTTGCTAAAACTTAACAGTCTGTAGTTAGCACCCGTAACGATGCAGCGGAATCTGTCATGGTATAAATCGTGCAACAAAACGTTCCTGACTTCATGGGAAAATATTGTTTTATGTTTCCAAGCAATAAGCTTCCCAAAAAAGGTAATTCACTCAGTAAATTTTGTTGCTGTCAAAATGACGCTCACTATGTCTGCTTGACCTGAAGAGGCATCTGTGACAGAAGCATAGCGGACAAGCATAGTGGACAGAATTATCGATTGTGCGCACGTTTCTTTTTGACAATGTATTCATGGACAGTTTCAACTACATTCCGCTTCGTAACAGTAAGGTGTTTAATGCACGGGTGCGATCTCGGTGATTTATGCACCTGACCCATACATGTATAAGATGCCTAATATTATCTCATTAGCAATAAGGTATTAATTAGGCAGATGAAACGAGTAACGTCACACAATTTGTGAAGTATATGTGAAAATGCTGCAGCTTCACTAGCGACGACCGAAATGATAAAAGTACACAATCTAAGTTGATCCGTTAACGTATTCCGTGTGTGTGTGTGTGTGTGTGTGCCAATTCTGTTGCTCGGCATATTGTTTAGATGATCGGCTGGTGATGTGGATCCGATAACGAAGAACCTAACAATACTACAAAGTAAGGTGGGGAGGTATCTCGTGACGGATCGAAGACGGCTGACTTGGAACGGTCTAAGCTATGACATTGTGTCCCAGTCAGTGATGTGCTTGTATTCACACGATGCATAACCCGTTACAATACATGTTCCTTCTATCCTCTTCCTACTGTCCTTGTTTTGTTATTACCAAGATCAACAGTAGCACAAACCACAATATCACGGACTAGGATTCAAAGTTGAAAAACATGCGCGTATAGCCAAATTATGGTTGTGGGGGGAGGAGTATTTAAATTTAATAACTTGTAGCTTCAATGCAGACGCAAGCCAAAGCATCTCAAATCAAAGATTGAACATGTTAACGACATCAGCTTTCTTGGGAAAAGTGGGCATTGATTGAAATAGTGTGTTACCAACAGACAGGTCGAATGACGCATTATACTTGCTTAGCACGTTACTGATTGATTCATTCAGGAGCAACACAGCATTCTAAACCATTTCAAACGTTCACGAGAGGCCACTATGGTCAGACAATGACCCTCGTCCTTTATATTTCGGCTAAGGTGGTCCTGGATGTTTACTATGGAGCTTAGATTTGGTGATGTTCGTATGGAAGAAACAGAAATGAAAATTTTATTCTGAACTGTTCCACCAGTTTCACACAATATAATAAACACAATGTAATAAACCGACTATAACCAGTGACATAAGATGGCGAATGAGATTCTCCATATGTATAGGATTAGCAATCAAGTTCTATCCATCTAGAACGCTCTCCATGGGGCTATAAAACAGCTGTTAACCTGAACAGCGAAACGCATCAGTCCCTTAGCCGACGACTGATTCACTGATCAACAGACTTCAACTCTTCCACCACGATTGCACAACTGTGCGTCGACCCGCTAACCCAAACCGGTCTGACTCCAAACGCGCTAACCTCACATGCACGGCCCAAGACCTGATTCGATTGCAATTTGTCAATGATTTCATTTATAGCTGGAATCTTTCTTGGATCCCTGGGTCTCGTCTGTGCGCCTCTCAAACTTTGTTGCAGTGAACACAGAACCCGAAAACTGGTACACACTGTGCACCGTTGGTCCGGAGACAGGGGATTCGCAGGCGCAGTTTCGAGGGGGCAATCGGCCCTCTCCGCTAGCTCTCTTCAGGTATCCAACACCAATAGTCTATGTGTAACTTATGCTTTTCATACCATTCTGGTTCACACTTAAACAAACTTTCTATCTATCCATAATACCTTTAAAACTCACCGTCTGGATCGTCCAACTCCCCATATCACAAATGCTAACAAGAACTGGATCAGTTTAGTCACGGTCGATGGTGAGTTTTCAAGACACATACGTCAACGGTTAAGTTACCTATATGCAAGGCTTAATTTCGATCACATGTAGGATGAAAAATGTGGCTACTAACAGAGTGATACCAGAACTTGGCGTAGGTCCGGGAAGGTGAATGCTGCGTCACCGTTCCTACTGAAATTGCCACGGCACTCAGTATTTGCGGTAGGCAAACCAATGGTTATTGTCTAGACCTATGATTCTATCCGTGATTACATGGCACTAACTTCCTACCTAGGTCTTTTCTACCTATTAGAGGGCTTTCTTGGGCTTATGTGCACGTTCTTGCCAACGTTGATTCTGAGTGTATTCGAACTTCAATAATAGCACCACCCCTCGGTTCTGGCGTGGTGGCGGTATTGCAGGGATAGCTCAAACCAACACACAGAGTTTGCGAACTGTAGACTCATATCACACAGATACCAAAAAATGTATACCGGACAATGAACTTCCATACATAAGGTATTTGGTTGTACAACAATGTAGATATCACAGTACATTATATAAATATGAGATGAAAATGTGTCGAATGTTGTTCACCTATGCGCTTCCATTGCAACCTGTAGGACTGAACTATTTAGATAACTCCTCCAGTACATCTAATCATGATTGTTCGTTGAATATACCCTTAGAGCATATCTATACGCATTAAACCCATTTATAAATCGTTGTAGTAGTCCGTTTGATTCCATTCATCTGCAGTTCTACGGCACTTTTCTTGTAACATATTGGACTGGAAACAGAAGTATCTACAAATCAAGTACATTCAAACCACGATCAAGTATCGTTGTGAACAACAAAGGACACGATCACAGTTGGTAGATATCTTTAAAAGGCATTATCTCTTCTCTACTTAGCGTCCAGGATGTTCCCATAGCTCAGAATCAAACAGTATACCTGCTATCTACTAATGCCATACTTCTTTTTCAACAATAGTAGCTCAACAGAAATTGTCACTTCCATACGATCAGACGAGTGACTGAGTAAGCGTTGTTGACCCGTCATAGTATTAATCAAGTGAGCAAGCGTATTTGGTGTAACTCGGCCAACAACAAGCGGACTACCAGTGAGCCATCTAGCTGACTATACATAGTATAGTGGTAAGCAAAGATAAACGAGTAAAACCGTGGGTGAACTTAATAAATACCCACCATTCAGCGTAAACTTTCAATTTGGCTGACACGTCGATTTCTCATTCGAACCAGCAAACAGCACTAAGTGATGAACACTCATTAGGTTCAAACACAGGTTAACGCGTTACTTCCCAAGTACTGCTATATTGTGTGCAGTCAGCCAATTGGTCCATTCCCGAAATACACGAGAGATGCTGGTGTGATGAAGTCGTCTATTCTATGCTCTAGGAAAAATTAACTTTGAGGACTAACCCAATCATCTATGTAATGGCACCGTCAGAAAGGTTGGTTCGTTTACGCTTTTGCAGACTCGTATGCATTAACAGTGACGCTTACGGTGAGATGATGCTATTAATCAGATCCGCATCCAGTCCGAATCGGTCAGTCAAAAAGTGATGGCATTACTGTACATTGCAGAATCACATTAATCACGATTCAGGGAAACCAGACTTCAAACCACTGTGATAATAGCTCTGCGAGTGGGCACATTAGGTACACGTTGTTAATTATTACTCGTAGTTCACACAGTCCGTACCTGAATAAACCAATGCAAGCCTATCACTTTACGTGGAATGGTAACATTGTCTCAGTTCAACTATGCAACCGACAGTCTAACTCCCGATCAGCCCACGACTAAGGTCGGTGAGATAAACTTATGGTCAGAGTGAACACTGGAATCACGTTGGAGATATTGTGCCGCCCATCATCTAGAAACTGGACACACAGACAACGCAGACATGCTAGGTGCAAACGTCGTAACTCATACCAGTTTGGACAAACACGACGACTGGTACGAACATAAACAACCGCATACGTAAACATTTCGTGGAGGTGAGGTTTGCTTAGGTATGGTTCTGGGAACTTCCTACACACAACCACTTTGAGCTACCGCTCTTACCAGCTTTGTAAACAAAACCAAGCTACGAGTTCATACACCTGCAACTGTCAAATGGCTCAAAGTGTACACCAGCGACTGATTAACAGCCCATAACTTAAACTATGGCTGTGTATCAATCTGAACACCCATGTACACCAGTAACGGTGGATCGATAGCTTCATTAGACATTTTCAATTCGCAGAATTGCAGGTTACGAAATCCTCCGACAATGGAATGTGGAACCACTTCCACAGGATCATGTAACTTGAACGAAAGGAAGTCACACAAGTTTATCAAGGTGGTTGGCCTCCAAGCTCGGTAAGCATATCAAAAGCAAAACAAAAATGCTTTGTGAAGATGAAGTGGTAAGCAGGAAGACGTTCCCAATGTGGATTAGTTGCTGATAAATAAATGATTATTCATGCGCTTAACGTAGCATCCACATAACATGAACGAGTAACAGGAAGTCGGGCAGCACGAAGTGTCTCGCAGAAGATTGAGACTTGTTTCTTTTGGGCTATATGCAAAGAACTCACTCACGAGGCGAACTGCAACACCCGTAGTTATGTGTAACATGATAATGAACGACTGTAATCTAGAGGTTACCAGTGTATGCACACCTAAGTCAGACAGCGTCCAGATATAGAGTAGACATCTGGAATTCCTTCGCAATCAATGAATAAACCATCCAATGAGTTTAAACAGTAAAAAACATGGTGGGAAAACGAAGCTATCAAAATTAAAAACAAATATACATACACATCCTTCAAATCAGACGAACGATCCGGATCATATAAGCTAGTAACAGGATATCATAATACTGTTGCGCAATCAGAACCCGGAGCTATTGACTTTTACCGAGGCTATGTTGATCAAAACTCATCAACCGGCGTTGTACGCACAAGAGGCTTTGAAGCGATTCATCGTACTACCGTGGTGTTGATGACATAATACTTGAGGTGAGGATATGCATATCCATACCCTGTCTATCTCTATTTGTGTGATGTATATAACTCGCATGTTTTACGTTTGCGACTGATGAGAGTAAACGAAATGTTAACATATCGCAACATATGTCTTTTTTCTGTTCCGAAGCAGGATGCCATAGATTTCACCTGTTACATCCCGTTAGATGCGTTGTTATAAGGCAAGCAGAGGTAGATGAGCAACGTGTGAGTACATCAAAATACCAGTTATATATATATATATATATATATATATATATATATGCTTAGCATACTTATCGAAGTTGATAAAGATATCACGAAGTTCACGCCATATACAAATATTTCAAGTCGTCACAACCCCACCCAACCCGCTGATACTGCATGCCTAAATTTGCCTCCATTTCAAACGACATATAAGCAACTTATGGAGCAGGATACGACTGCAAACAGACAACCAGTTGGTCATAACTCGGAGTCGTCTGTATACTCAAACATTCAGGCCCTCTCATGGACCAAATCGCAGGACGATGTCAGGTAGCACAGTCAACAGTGCGGCGCAAGATGAAGGTCTCTATAACTTCCGTTCGGAACAGCAGTGGACAACGTTCTAAGTACCTAAAGCTGTGCGGCAAAAACAGTTACATCTCGTGGATTCCAAATGTGTTCGGCGGACAGCAAGACATAATTTTGAAGATCGAAATATAGCGGTTGAATCGATACCACCTGCACAAAACCAACTACCTATAAGAACTGGAAAAAGGTGAGCTGCTCAGAAAGCATTTAAAAAAAGACTTGTGAACAATCGGCTATTTCCATTAGTAACAGAAGCCTCATCAGACAATGCAAATTATGCCTTTCTTCAAACTGAACTCTCTTTTCGGTGTAAGGAAAAATCGTTTTGGAGTAGTAGCAGTTATGCATTATACTTTAGGCGACAAAAGGCTTTTACAAAAAAATGTTTAAACGAGAAATCAGCATGAAAAAAAAACAGTATAGTTACACATCTGGATAGGATTTAGGGCGGAGGAGACGCTAGTAACTACAAGCATCCGAAGTTCTTTGTTCACGCGTACAAAAACGAGAGGTAATGCTATTCTCCAGTTTCTGACTTCATACAAATATTCAGATAGAACTGAAATCAATGTGATCAGTCTGATAGGTTTAAGAAATAGTCAACCAATTTCGAGACAGGAGGAAGAGTTATCTGTTCCGATTAAAGTCAGTACATATAACTCATCTAAGATCGGCCGCGACATGTCAGACAGACCACAGATTTCAATTGCACTTAAAGCGTATTCGAGTTCCGTAATTTCGGTGATGTTGTCAACTAGCCGCGTTTGTACAGTTATATCTTCACCTAACTATCAGGACATTTTACGGACAATTTACGTGACTTGTCGCTGATGTGTAACCAGCGATTTCTAAATCCCTGATATTCAATTTCATTTCGAGATGGTTTACTAATCTTTCACCACGTTCGTTTATTCTAATTTGAGGTCTGTTGTTGTATTATCAATATTAATATAAACCGATCATCATCATCATCATAGACAGCAATACATCAGTGGTTCACACTGATGCTTAACTGCCACACAACCACGAAGAAAAAACAAACCCTGTATAGGAAGAGAGAAGAAAAAAGGGAAGGGAGGGGACCTAACTACTAAAAATAGCTACGTCTATATTCAAACATTCAACATCAAGGTGCCTACACCTTGCAAACAAACAACCGAGCTGTAAGTGAAAGTAAGGCGTCATCAGCAAGACAGCTTCCTTACGGCTTTCACTGCCCCGCGTCATTAAGTGCACTCACTTCACAGACAACTCGGCCAAACAACAACATTCACGCCACTGAGCTCGATTAGCCGCCATCTCACCTAACGTCTCAAGCCACCGACTCTGAGTCGCGAGGGCCCCAGCCCGGGAGACGAACCCGACCTACAGTGGCCAACCCCTTCGTGAACGATTTCATTTGTCTACGCCAGGTCATCATCTGTCCACCTCGCACCTTGCGCCAGTCGGCCGCAGCGTCGGCAAACAGTGCTCGATGTGACGGACGAATAACTGGCCAAGCCATCGCAGTTTTTACAAATGTAAGGACTGAACAAATGAACTTGAGTGACAACCCCTATCAGATACCCGCTTCCTAACCTCCTCGTTGCTTACTCGTTGGTGCCACCCGATACGAGCGATCGAACGCAGACATCGGTGGTCAAATACCTGAAGACGGTTCACGTCCTCTACCCTGAGTGGCCAGGTTTCGCTGCCGTAAAGTAATACAGCCCTCACTGTTGCCTGATATACCGACCCTTAAGCCTTAGAGTAATGCCTATCTACAGAGCTGTTCCCGATTAGCGAATACCGCCTTAGCCATAGATACACGCTCCTGTTTCATTCCTTACACCTATACCGCCTGTCGCTGATGCAGCTTCCCAGGTACACAAACCGGTCAACAACCTCCACAACTTCATTATCTAACATTCAAATCTACGTAATCACAGCAATCTTGCAGAAGCACTTTGAGGCTGCAAAACGCATTCCGAAGTACTTAGCAGAGTGCAAAATAGCGTCTAACATTGTTTGTGCCGCTTGAAAGTTGTCAAACAGCAACACCTTATCGTCAGCATAATCAAGATCAGTCAGTCTTCCACCAGGTAGGAGGCCCATACCGGCACCGTGTGTGTCGCAGATAGTCTTCCATTATTTAATCTATGACAAATTGAACAAAAGTGGTGAAAGTGGACAGCCTTGACGTACGCCGCTCCTGGTGCTGAAACTGTCAGACAGTTCACCGTAAACCCTAACCTGAGCTGAAGTATGGGAATAAAGCGCCGACAGTATGTTCACATACTTAGTCGGTACACCCCTACGTTTAAGCGACTCTAAAAGTGTAGATCGGATCCACCGAATCGAACGCACCTTTATAGTCGAGGAATACGGCGATTGTTGGCCGGCGGTACACATGACGCTGCTCCAGAATTTGGCGAAGGGTGAAAATGTGATCTATACAACCCCGCCCAGGGCGAAACCCTGCCTGTTCTTCCCTAATGTTTACTTCCCGAACTGCAGTGAGTCGACGAAGTATAATTGATGCCAGAACCCTTGAAATGACTGGGGTCAAACTAATCCCTCTATGGTTTTCGCAAGAGCCCCGGGCTCCTTTCTTAAATATGGGAACTATTATCGAGTGACCCCAGCACGGAGGGATGGTCTCCGTCGTCCACACAAGTTGAAACAACTGAGTCAATGCCTCTACTAACGCCTCCCACCTTCTTTGAAAAGTGCCGGCACGAGGTCATCTGGGTCAGCAGCCCTATTACGATTTGAAGACTGAAATACAGTTGCGGACATTAATCTCAGTCGGTGGTGCTAAATCTATTGGTCATGGTGTTCGACTGCGGCAACACGGTAGAAGCAACAGGCCAAGCTAAATTGACCCTCAAAGTGTTCTGCCCAACGCTCTAACCTTCTGGACTTATTATAGATGAGTGTACCATCTGCCTCGCTGATAGCTTCACTGACAGACGGTCGTCTGGGACCAGTAGCACAGATAAGCCCGAAGAGTGCCGGTGTTCCCTGAAGCAAAAGCGGATTTCCATTTCCTTAACTTTCTCCATTAACCAAGCCTCACGATCAGCGTTTAGGTTACGTTTCAGTTTCCTACGGATATCTCCTCTTAAACTTGTTATAAGAACTGCCATGAGGAGTGACGCTTTTGGCACCTAACAACCCCATGAACTTCTCTGAGATCTAATGCTTGTTCATTCAACGAACTACCGTGCAGCATACTACAGTAACTGCCTAATGAATGGTTCCTTCGGGGTGAGCATTGCTAAGTTTGCTTTCTAGCCTAGCTTGGTATATACGCTTTACTGACGGTCATGTTAGTTTCTCAACAGCTAAGCCGTTGCTGTCGGTGGGGTCGTTGCCCAGCAAAAGTAAGAACAAAACGGCAACGTACCAACGCATGATCTGAATCCAAGTATGTGCTCCAATAAGAACGACAGTCTTGAATGGAACCCCGCCACCTATAACTAACGGCTATGTGGTCTATCTGAGACCAGGCCTGATTCGGAGAAGGGGGCACCAAGTATAATGACGCGCACCATGTCCGAAATATTGCCAGCTAAAAATGGCTTACGCTCAGTACACAGTTATAACAACCGCCAGTCATTAGTTCAGTGATGTGATGTCCCAAATTTGCCAACTGAAGGAGACTCAGCCTCACCAAGACGGCCGATCTGAGCGCTCATATCTGCGGCCAGAAAAACTACCTAAGTCATCTGTCGACTGAAGGGGAGCAACCAGATCTGAGTAAAGGACGTTCTTGTCATCGACGTCACTACAATCAGCTGGAGCATAAACAGACACAATGAAAAAGTTTCTGTAGATCTTCCGTCTACCACTGGCCTTAATGGAAATTGCCAAGCGGACGGCAGAAAGTCTGAGGCTGAGAGGAATCCATTCTATCAGTGCGGCTGTGGTCGTCGTGCTAAGGACTATACCTACTCCAGCTTGACCGGTAGCGGCAGCCGTGGAGTCACCCGAAGTGTATAACCAGTATCGGGTAGACAATGCGGGTGCTGTTAGTTCCATACGTTGACTACTGTCCTGGATTCTAGTCTCCGAGATACAGCAGACATCGACATGCAACGAGTCTAGCGTTCGTGCGAGAGCGGCTTGCTGACCTATCTGTTTTAGCGTGCGAACGTTGAAGGCACCTATATTAATTCGCATTCTAGGTCTAAGCAAGGGACGAGGGAGGCCTGAGGCTGGATGGCAAGAGATGGGACTTACCAATACAGTGTTATCATGACTAACTACATCCGTTCTGATGCCTGCCAAGCAATTACGAGAAATGAGGGTCAGGAGGGGTATGTAGTAGCATGTTTCGTCTATCCACCCTGCTGTATGCAGCAGATAGGGCGACCCGGTTTATACTGCGAGACGGCCGATGCAGTATGGATTTATTGTTGTGAATATTCATGGTTGTGTGTGGGCTGAGATACTGCCAGGACGCCCAGACCTAGACAGGAGAACGATTAGGGTTCTCAACCAAAGCCTTTGGCTCAAAAGCCTGTACCGCAAGGCAGCATGTGGATGGCAATGTACCAGAACTGGTACTTTTTCCGGAAAAAGATGCCAACCTTCTTCCAACCCCCAACCTGGAGGACCAGGAGACTGGTTTGTCAGACCTCTACCCATTGGCCTGCCTGGTATGATCGTCACACTGTCCAGTTTATCCCAATAGGTCGAGATGCGCAAGCGGTCACATCGCCTCAAGCTCCAATTGCGTTGTGACGAGTCCAGCGGTCTCATATACGCAATCAGTAGTCCTCTCAACAGATACTGAATCATTAGAATTGACTAGCGATGAACTCACTACTGTCCTTTTTTCGACCTATTTAATGCAAAACCCCACGAGTGACATTTGGTGCCCTCTTCTTGTGTAGAATGACCGTTGTGGTTTTCCCTTTCCTTGGAACCTCGGACACAGGAATAAGCACTCTTTGTTACTATGTTTTAGTAAACATTTGTTAACTAATACAACTGTTATTTCTGGCTTTTCTAGTTTTGGATGGTGTGTTCGAACGCAGATGAACACTGAACACACTGCGCTTATAATAACTCATAACGGGTGCGCAAATTCAAAACTAATACTATTCTCTGAATATATCACTTTGCTTCAGTCTAAATTGCGGATTTCAGGCGCCGTCATATTTTCTCGGCCAGACAATGAAAAAGGTAGCTGCCCACTGCTCGATTTCAGCGCCATACACTACTCGATAAGGGGGTATCACGAAGACCAATCCAAGCGATTTCGACAAAAATTCCGCAAAAAAATTCTGAAATATAGTGACCGATAGAAATGAGAAAATTGAGTCTAACTGTCAAAAATCCGCATGATTTTGCATGATTTTGTCAACTGAGCATGATGAGGTCTTTGTCAATTTTGATATCACAGCACTGGTTGTTAATCCGCTCGAAATAGCAGTGTTAGAAACAGGCAGATAACGCCCTAGGGGAAAGAACAGAATAAACCATTGAAAAGATTATGTCCGGGTATACGTGTACGTGTACATACGAACTACTCCAATTGCAGCTCGGAACTATTGTATCAGGAACAGTGGTCATAGGATTGACAATAGTTTCAGTTCCGGAAAATACACATAGGGAAGCTTTGATGCGAACGTTGAACCAGTATGATCAACTGCTAAAACCTCTTTAACGTTATGCAAACCGTACGTCTGCGATCGTGAAGTAATATCGATCGAATTCACCTTAGTCATATTTAAGTACGACTGACCTCATTACCAAATCGATTAAATGACTAAAAACGAGCAATGGTCAGATGCCCTTTTTATCGTCTAGCCGACAAGACAGAATGATGCTTCAAAACCGCAATTTAAGGCAAAGCCACATTCACAGAAAGCAATTTTAGTTTCGAATCTGAACCACTTATGGTGCATACTGGATTAGGAACATGCTTGTCCGGAACAACTTATCGAAGGAGATATAGTACTAGTTCATACATATACTCGCAAAAAGTATCAATTTCGCGTGCATACACGCAAATCTCCGTGTCCATACTTCATCGGCACACGATGTGACATACAGAAGTCTATCCAATCGATTGTACACTATCCGTTATTTTCTTCAGACGCAATCAAGTGGCGAACATGATCATGAAATGACATTTATTTTACTCAATCTTGCACCCTGCGCACAAGTAGCGAGGTTACCGAAACAATCAGCACAGTCGAATCTTGGTAAAAGTGCCACTCTTTGATCCGCCGGCCTGGGATGCAACAAAAGGAACTATTGGGCCAGACTTCTGCAGTTGATGCCTTCTCATGGAATGTAGTTCAGCAAAACACATGCAGGACCCCGGGCAGACCTACTGTGCAAAAACGCGAACGCATCCAAGAGAAACGTTGTGTGTCAGGTGACCTACCACAAACGTCTGATCTAGAAGGTATCCTTCAAGCACAGTGTGAATGGGACGACTAGATGACAACAAGAGTAGCGATAGCACTTAGAGATTAACGTATTTAGCCATGAACTAACTGAATGAGTGCGCATGAGTGAATGATGCTTGTCAACTGAGGGGAAACACTGAAATTTCACCATCAAAACATCAAGACAAAATGTCTGGACTTTCTGCGAAGAAAGCCGTTTAGAAGTGTCTTTGTAAACGCAATCGTCAACACATACCGGTGGGCTGTATTCGAATAGTATGGGACTTACAGATGAAAATGAAACATAATATTGCCAATAATACAATGCGTAAAAAAAACCTTGGTCCCATCCATTTTTCGATTTCAATATGACAAACTAGACTCGAATCTACATGATGTGAAAGCCCAGAAAACTTGCATCTTTTAAAATTTCTCAGTTTCATCGTTCTCTCATTTCCTCAAATATGCTTCCCATTCTTTGTTGCTCTTAAAATACAGCACGTTCAAATATCCCGTTGCATTGTGGATGTCTGGACACATTTTTCTATGTGCGCATGACAGTATGATGTTACACTCATTTTGCGGCTCAGATTAATCCATCTAATTTGTTGAATCTCGTTCACTAATTGTTTACTCACACTGACATCAATGTGCTTCAAGATTTAGATGAATGTACAACACGGGAATTTTATCCGTATCGACTGCATAGATGAAGTCTACCTTCAGACATTACAAAGCTGGACACAAGGTCTAGGTCTGAAACACTACATCTCGAGGTCAGATATGATTAACTTATTTACACATCGATTAGCTAAGCAATGATTAAAAACAGAAAATCGTGGATTTTGAGAGCACTGTCTGCGTCGCGAGCTACGAAAATATTCGTAGCGAAATATATGAGTGTGTCCCGAAAAACTGTACAAAATGTCACATCGAACAAGGATGTTATCAAGGGATATGCTGAAAGTAGGCTGCCTCTATATCGATTTCATGTAGGAATGGAACAAAAAGCTTGTGAGGTCACTAAAGCCGTGTTTTAATGATGCAAACGAAAGGGACCGTGATGTGGGTATGCACGCTCGCATGTTGTGTGCGGATGTTATCGTTTTACCTGATCACGCTAGTCAGCTTGCGGAACGGTAGAGAAGTGGCGAGTCAAAATAGTAGTCCAGGGTCAGTGCATTCCAGTTGCGTGCAAGTAGGTTTGCCGGAAGTTGACACTTTGTTCTTTGTACAACAACCCTAAATATGTTTTCAACGCTTACATTACAATCACGCTAGTCACGGAGTTCAACTGTTGAAAACTGGATAATCAGTGATTATGGATATGCGATCTATGAAAATTTGATTCATGAACCGTCCTTCATTCTGGATTGTGTCCTGTGTGCAACTCGTTCCGGTTTGCTTAAGAATGCTTTGATGAGGTCTGCGTTGTAGTGTCTTGAAGGGAGTGGTTGAAGCGTATGCACTAGTCATTCTCAGTGCACCTGCGATAAACTGACATTTGCACTGACCTGTCAGTTTTGGATAATGAAGATATACAAAAATAGGACAGAACCATTACAACCTTGTTCGAAATTTATTGTACTGCATGTAAACCGTTCGATATAGTCAGGACTCGGTCTGTCCTTCGGCGTCAGTCACCAGCAATACATCATCTACGCATTGCGTGAATAAGTCCATTTTAATGATGGGTTCTCGTGCTCAGTTTTCCAGATAAGTCATGAAAGTATTACTGGGGATAGATCACAAAAGATTCAAATAGCTGCGCTTTAATCTGCCAATAACCTATTTGTTAACAGTGAACGTTTACATTCGGGGTACACAAGGGAGGCAATCATTCGAGATCAGAAATCAAAATGTGCATTTCGAGTTGATTTTCACTGATAAAATTTCATTCGGCACGAATAGCCCCATGTAGAGGTACATCCACAAACAGTAACCTAACATACGACACATGTATTACTTTCAGACACTGATCTTATTACCGAGTTCGGCTAACTGACAGAGCTATGCAACAGCAGAGTGAAAGGGACCAGCTGCATCAAGCGGAAAAGAAAACTGTACACATCGGATTACCTTCAAGGGCGACACACTAGCTGAAACTATCACATGTAGACTCGCAACATTCTACGTTGCTAAATTACGTGTCCACTTCACGTCCAATCCGGTTTTGTGCCCACGCCTAAAAGATAAAGTGCCTGTTTCTGCAGCCTCGTTTTGTGTATACTCATTCACTTGTTCCTGTGGAACCAGTTATGTTGGCCGCACGACCAGACGCTTATCTGAACGGGTCCGGGAACACCACCCAGCTTGGCTCAACAGTGGAATAACGAAATCTGTCAACAGTGCCATACTATCGCACCTGGTGGATTCAAATCACTGTCAATGTGACGGACGCATTTCGTCCAATCTACCGAGTTAAAGCCACCCAGTCGAGGACAGTGAGGCATAGGATTCTTGAAAAAATACTGTGTAGCGAACAAGCTCGTTTTCAGTGATTCATCATCAGGCTAAATACATCACATTTATATCACAAATTTTACAGGGGAATCGTTAAAGGGGTACAACCCACTCCTGTGCGCCCAGAAACGTTTTGTTCAGGCTTTGGATCTGCCATGGCCAACCCACACCCTGTTAGCCTGTCAAGACCCACGGTTCAAGTGGGTACTTGATTGCAGCGTGACATTGAACTGACTGACCTCATTTTCCCCGTTTACCCCTTTAATGATTCCCCTGTAAAATTTGTGATATAAATGTGATGTATTTAGCCTGATGATGAATCACTGAAAACGAGCTTGTTCGCTACACAGTATTTTTCATATTTGAAAACTGTCAATCAGCGAGTAACTCTTTACCGGCTGTTTCATTGACAATGATATCATAACCAACCAACTTGCTAGTTTGTGATGGCGTGAGTTGGATATTGAAAACACCGGTCACAATAAAAACAATGTCCTTATAAAGCATTGGCAATGCGCAGAGCTAAGGTGTACAAGAACGCCTTAGTTACGAGACCTTCGATGCTGTTGATTCAAGTAAAGTTATTTGCTGTAAAAATAGCGAATCTATCAATATTCTTTATTCGAACACAACGGGAGCATCAGCCATATAATCACCCACGAAGTTGGAACAATTATTAAACAGAAACAACACTCTCACAGTATAACACTTCCAGTCTGGAACTAGCTGTGTGATAATCGTGTACAACATCTATTCACTTTTTTTGAAGCAATTCGACTGAGAGGTCAGTATTTAACTGTATGTATCCATAAATGCACGTATGTCAGTTCCATTTTATTACGATTAAAAAACCATTGTGACCGACTAGCAAATAGCACAACAAGGTACCCTTAGTTCCATTTTCGATCCACATTTCTTGCTTCATTAATATTCTGTTCTACAATGTCTACTTGATATCATGCGGACGAATTTATCTCACTTCGTACAGTACGTGTTAGCTTCTTTGTTTGCTACTTTTTAATCTATAATGAAAGCTCTTAAAATACATGTTATTTATAAATGAATTTTACCGAAAAACCTATAGGAGAGAGCCCATTTTTCAGTACAAAAGGTGTGCGACTTTGGATAAACTTAGGTGAGTGGGTAAGTTACACATGATCATTCGGTACATTCTGTACATTTTATGGTCTAGTGTACAATTGGACATTTACACAATAAGCGATAAGCCCTGGATAAGGGGTGTGCGAAAGATTTTGCTTCAGATAATGATTACACATTTAATGGCGTGCTAACTAACCTAATGGTGCCATATAGCTGACACTCGAAAAACGGTCACACGATCAAGTTCGACCGTATCACGGATAGATACGTTCACCACTTAGATGATTGTAACTGAAGAACTGTAGTCCATCATTGACGAGGTTGAGAACGTACGGAATTATTGTTGTAGACAATAACCCCATTTCCAACAAACATTTGGATATTCAGATAACGTGTGTCCATAAATTGGATTGCATATGGTGGCAATCAAACAAACGCGCGTGATAGCCAAACAAACTCAGTTGTTTAGTAAATTTAAAGAGCTGCTTCCCTTATTCTAGTTCATCAAAACAACAAGAATTTCGGGATGTTAACATATCGGTTTGTGTCAGCTATATACTAAAAAACAGAATATATAACAAGGGCAGATAGCAACAATAACTGGACAGAGAAAATTCTGGGTCAAACAGCCACCACCATTGTCAAACGGGCAATCGAGAACGAAACCCAGCGTTATCAATAACAAAGCGCATCCTGAAAACAAGTCATAAACATCCACTGAATCAGGTCGTTCACTGTATTGCTACGGGACCCAAACTGTAAAATTCTGGCCGTCATTAAGGCCGCGTTGATCAAACAAAGACAGCCAGTGCTTTGTGCATAAACGTTAATGAATCAAACCGTCCAACTTCCGTGGTAGCGGTCTTTGACCTAAAATTCACTCCGTCTCACGATTATTGCCATGCGCATTGATATACATTCCCTTTATTTTGTAGTAAGCAGCTGACGAGGCAAATCGAAACGGTAGACGGTCTGTTGATGGGTATCCAGTCAAGCGG
>LOND01001969.1:12753-32057 GCA_014220965.1 Paragonimus kellicotti | reverse complement strand
AACACTATCTCGTCAGCTTGCAATATTGCTGATGAGTTGTCGGCGAGGACATCAAAGGCACGACTTGCCTTTGCCGATGTTCGTCATCTGTGGCGTCGAAAAGATGTTCGGTTGTTGCTGAAAGGAAGTGTATATAATGCTTCTGTTTTGCCTTATGGTTTGGGGACGTAGTCTGTTCGCAACGAAGATATAAGCATGCTTGTTGTGTTTGATACCGTTGTATCCGCCAGTTAGCCCACATTAAGTGGACTGATTGCGTGAGCAACACGACCGTTGGCCTGCGCTTATCCGGAACGCCAGCGATGCGCGATAAATTGGTCAACTAATCACGTTGCACAGCCTGTGATAGTTGAGTCACGTAGTCCGTATGTCAGCTGAGCATTTGTCGTATCGGGTATCATATACTGAAGCTACCAACAGTTGGGTGAAACCACATGGTGGTCAAGCAACAACGTGGTCACGAAATATGAAGACCCTGACTGCTCCATTGAGCAAAGTGGGTAGGTGTCGCCTGCCTGGATGGGGTCCTCGTGATCACTCAAATCGCTGGCTAGAAACGCAGTGTGTGTGTGTGGCAGTGTGCCGCAGTTAATTGCATAGTTGCATTCAAACCCATTTTAATTCTTCAGCTTAGTCCTCTTGTTAATATTATTATTTTATAACCTCTTCACTAACGTTTCTACTCCTAAGATATTCCACGTCGCTGTGCGGCGTCCCGAGCAACAGTACCTCCTGGTGAAGCCGGAGGCTATTGATGATGATGCTCACTGAGTGATAAGACTGTTTTCTTAGACCCATCCTTCTGAGATTGATAGGGATGCAAGGCACGTTGAAAGAAGCTGCTTAGTAATCTCTGGATTTCACAACATTTGCATGTGAAGACGAAACGACCTTCACTGAAGCATCCTAGTACGCGGCTAGAAACCAAGAAGCAGCTTACTGAAATGATTCCAGGCCAACAGGGTTTCATCGAATTATGCACTAGTATGCAACCTAAAGAAAATCAACTTTTCCATTTACTAGACGGTGTCTGTTAACCCGGCTTCGGCGACAACCGAAATCGCCAACATAGTGCGCGGTTCCGCAGCTTTTTTTTGCTTGAAAACTGCATTAACCGCTTACAGTCGATGCAGCCCAAAGTATCAGAAGTACAAAGCTGAGGTGTCAGGTGAGAATAGGAACTTCAGACTCCTCATATAAACTATTTGACACACATGTGGTGATCTTGCTTCATCACATTGTTCCCATTGCCGCAAGTGTCACAAAAGATCACTGATCTGCTACCCAGTATCTAACCTTGACCATTTCCAGCTTTGTAAGATGATCACTCATCTGAATCATTCTATCTCATGTGATATTCATAAGATTTACGGCCTAGTCAAGAAATATCCCTGTTCCGGATATCACCGGCCCTATTCGAATTACAGTCTTATCGTTTCTACCCTATTCGTGCAAACAAGAATGAAATCGGTCACAGCGCACTGAACAAGCATGTGAATGAAAATAGCGATACATGAAAAATGTTCCCACCTCCGACACTAGCGGATGCAGCCAGCGTAAACTGATCACGAGATTGACAAGGCGTGGACCTGATGTTGCACACTTTATCCAATGTAAACAACTAAGTTTGTTTGGCAATCACAAATGACTGTTTGGTTCCCATTACATACGATCTAATTTACGGACACATGCTATCCGAAAGGCCAACTGCATTCTAAAGATGGGGTCATCGTATAAAACAATGGTCACCATAAGTAGTCCATTAGCAACTTTCAACCTCAGGAAGAGTGGAACGTGAACATTAATCACACCCAACTAGCTGGTCTGCTCTCTCTAATCCCATTGCTAATTGCGCGAGAGAACGAAACGGGAAGCATGCTCTGTAGATTACACCATTTGTTCACAAGGGGAACAAGCATGACAAGAAAAATTCATTGTAGCAATCAAATTCTAATACATCACTCTTATTGAATATCCTATTACGTACAAGGTGACTGTGAACACTTTAGTAAACCATAACGCAAGCTGACGGGATGTAGACACCAAGTGGTTGTTTCGCGTGTATGTACAAGACGTGATTAAATATTAGTAACATGGCTACCAATCAGAAATACAACCCACAGGTATCACTATCATCCAAAGCGTGAATGAGAAAATATTCGTGTTGGTTTATCGCTCGGTTTACGTAGACCTTGGAGGGGACTATAAAAACACTTGGCTAATGATCTCACGTCGCGCTTATCAACTGATAAGTCTTCGTTGTGGTTTGACAATAAAAAAAGCCTGTCAGCAGAATCAGGTTTTAAGCCGATGCACTGACCAATGCTTACAAGATACGGTCCGCTCATATAAGATGCATTTTTTAAATAAGTAAATCATTAGTATTACAAATGTTAGAATCAAAATCCAAATATCGCTCGAAATCTTTCACAGTTTTGAACATTTATTCTTCTCATATGTGGCGTTTCTTTATTAGCTGTGTAAATTGACGCACCTGCACGGATCTCGCATGATCGTAGAATGAACCCCATTCACGTGATAGACGTTATTTGGTTTCACGGCAGACAGTAAGTGATACAAAGAATATTTAGCTTTGGTGCCGGATATCTTGTTCAGAAATGTGTACGGCTGGCAATGGCCACTATGTGGCGATGAAAGTCGTCAGGTGGTGCATTGACGCCTAGAAAGTACTCACCAGAAACAGACCTTTATTAACACGGAGCTGCAACAAGCGTCCACCGTTCTGTTGGACGAGTACCGTAAGAGTGTGTTCCACGTAAGTCCCGACTATCAGCACTTAGACAGCCTACTTGGGCGGTCCGGCCTCTGGTCGGTACTACAATTTTCGTGTGCCACGCGGTGTACAGGAGGTTAGTGAGCCGATGATAGAAATTACCTTGATTGCGTTTGCACTACAGTCTATGGGGGCATATGTCGCAACAAGCAGGCAGAGTTTGTGATGGACGCCTTTCGATGCCCTAGCTGTACTCTCCAGTCTGACAACGCAAAGACGGCTGTTGGTGGCTATCCCGTCAAACAATACCAGCGGTTTGAGTCGTAAGGTCTCCCGACAAGCACACACTGAAGCGGCTGGCAGAGATTAGAGTTGTAGCACTAAGCTAGAATTCTAAAGCCGTGTTTCGGCAAAACAAGAGAGATCGATGACGAGGCTTCCAAAGTACGTGCAAGAGTTTCCTGTTGACCTAACTACATACATGTTCGAACAATGAACGTAATAACCTTGGTGTTTGGCATACCAGCATGCTGGTTATGATTTCCGTCGTGAGCAGCAAATGAGGCGAGTCTCCGATGTATGTCTGAAAACAAGATTTGGCGGTACCAAGTGAAGGGTTGGTTAACGAGAGGGAACTCTGAGATTGAGTAATCTGGTACAGTAGGATGTGACATGAAATCAAAGGCGGCAGCCGACACCTCGGTCAGAGTTACGACAGAAGAATAAGACGAAATCCACAGTTAATATAGGTTCACGGGTTAATGGTTGTGGAGGCAGAATGCATCTCGATTGCCGAAACCGAAGAATGGGTTGGCTTGAGAAGGTTCCATCGTGGGCTTTTTGTTTAAAATAAACCTAAACCACGAGACAACGGAGCAAGGCACGGAGTCCGCAGCTCATTGAAGCCTGTGACCAACAACGGTTCGGTTCATAAGCACTTCAGATGGAATACATCTATCCTGAATGCTCAATGTACCTTGGATGAAGGTGTGACATGAGGAGCGCTATGGTCCGAAGATTCGCCAAAGAAAACGGATCTGATGCAATAGATCTGTCCGGCCAATGATTCCAAGACTGACAGGGCTGTTGTAACGCTTGCTTCCTGTTGCCAGGGTCCCGTTACCAAAGTAGTTCATAAGTCCATCGCATAAGGCACAACTATTCAAGGTATCCGGCACACCATTAGTACCCGTTGGAGTCGGTTATCACTAAGGTGATTCGTACGCCCTTCTCAAGATTTGTCCGCAGTTGGTAAAGACCAAGGATGTCCGTACGCCAAACGAACGTTAGATGGATGGCATACCGTCCGAGAGTCCAAGTGCCCCCATTGTGGCATGTGGAACCTTTTTGTGGCGGGGTAACGTACACCATGACGTAGTATCATCAAAGAGCCTACGTTGCATTTTATATGAGACCCGGCTGCAAACCGCGGATCCACCACGCCCTGGCGGTGCTATTGTTTATTGTTCGAAACTGCTTAGTAAATGAGACATTCCCACCTATTTCGCATTTAGCCCTCACGTGGAAGAGTGTTCCCCAATTCGCAGCCTAGGGACGCTCCCGACGGTGTTGGACTAGCCCACCTGTTTACCCAGCTGAGAAACCAACACATACTGGCTGCTTCAGGAAGCAATACAGCAGCAGTTACGCCAATTGATGTTTTATTGTTCCGAAGTAGTATTCGGCGAGGATCAACCGAAGCCTACGTAGAAGGCAATTCCATCTGATAAATGCGTCCCATGAAACAGAACGGAACATGTAACTACTAGATTAGCAAATAAAACTGGGATAGTTTCCCCTTTATAAGTCAGCTTGCTTTAGCATGCTTGTGTAGATGTTCGTTGCGGCAAATAAGTCGGTGGGCACGGAAGGGTCAACACTTATCTGGTCGTTAAATAAGCGTCTTCAAAATGCACATGTTATGGAGATCATTGTAAAACAAACATGTCATCGAGAGATATTTTCATGTCTATAATCTATAAAACATCACAGACCTCAGCACTGTCCACTGCACTTGGGACACGAACACGGGAACGGATGAAAAGGTCTCCGTCCTACGTTCCGTTTATTGTTGATAATACAGCAGACATAAACTCCCGTGACTGGATACACTAGGCTGGTCTGGACACTTGGGTAAACAAGAGATTCCAAATAGGAAGAAAATCGTGCCCCATGTGGTAGCCTTTGAGCTACGATTCATGTCACGTGCTTCATTGACGAATATTGGCAAGTCATGTCTGGAAGTGGGACAAGTTGAAGCCTCCAGTATCCATGGTCAGATGAACAAGCACATAAAACGTCGGTCGAGCGCTGTCCCAAGTGGAAACGAGCTAGGTAGACCGTTTCGAGGAGTAAAACTATTCTGATTCCGTCGGTTTTCACATTCCACTGAACTCACACTCAAAAGAGTTGCCATAGGATTGTCAGTTAATTCGTTTGCGGTAACTCAGGTAAGATATAGGGGAGAACATGCGAAACTAATAAACATTCGTTAATGTGGAAAACGATGCAGTGCAATTAAAATCAAAGCGGATTTGTCAAAAGTCGAATTCAACAGGCGCGTTAGCGTGACTGTTATTTCTCGACCAAACCAAAAACGACAGGCGACCATGACAACACAATTTTTTATCACTATTCTACGTATTAAATCAGCTCCCATGACAGGATTTTTGAGAACAAGGTGACCTGTGACTAAATTAAATCTACTTAACTGAAATCCCGGACCAATTACTGGTGATAACAAGTACCGTCTAGCACATACACGCAATCGATGCTCCCGTTATACAAAATCGGACGGAGTAAGTCTCATAAAACCAGAAGCCGCTATTTTACATTGGATTTAGCTGATAAGTAACATTGATTAATTCATTCCGTTATCAATTAACAGCATCATCCGCACACTGCGTCTGTTATCGGTCACAGACGCAGTCGCAGTGTCTGTCGTTCGGACCATTTTACGGTCGATAACCACCGTCTCAAGCCCAAACCAACAGTACGTAAAACATTGTCAGGGTCATTTGTATATAGATGCCTCAAGCAACATAATTCCGTACCTTGGACAGTGCAGCTACAGGAGAGGCACAATCAATCACAAACAAAATATCTCAAGCAAAACAGAAGAAAAAACAGGTCACGTGCGGTGCAAATTAAACGGATAAGAACAATGCATATACAGTAGGATTTCCAGTCGGTTGGCGAACTGGCTGAACCGGAAACTATTGATGAATTACGCGAAATAGCGGATTGTCAAACCCATTAATGGTAGAATTTTATACAAAGGGTAGAACTGGCTCAGATGTGATGTGTGATGCTCAAGCTGTAGACATTAGGCTCTAGAAACAGCCAGTACTTTACAGTAATTGTCCTTTGCATTACGGTAACTATGTACGTAGTACATACAGTCAAGGACAGAAGACGTATTCCAGGTTCAACTCAACTAACCGCATAGAGGACCATCAAAACCCATATTATTAATGGAAATGATAAATGGAACATGAATAAGGTTCACTTCACCAGATCCTGTATATTCACACACGGACGGTCGATACGTCAGCGGTCCAGTCAAGCGACGAGGCAACTTGACACATAAACACCTTTTTCATACACATCACACTAAGTCAAATCCAGTGGCTGGACAAGGCACTGATTGGAGACCATATCATGTGACATCCTACACAGTATAGCGACCGATGGTACCTAAGAGTGACACTACGGATTAGGTGAAAAGGTTGATAGAAAACATCTCACACAGTAATTCACCCGATCATGTTTCAGGACTCCAAGAAAGTGGCAAATTACAACAGATGGTGAAATAACTAGTTAGCGGATTAAGCGGACGTATCTTTACATCAAACTTGCTTCTGATCTGAAATAAAACAACGGTTGAATTTGTTTGAGTAAGGAAAATAAACTATTTTTGATATATTCGGACACCACCTTCAGTTGAGTGCAGCTTTCGTCTTCGGATAGACATTTCTGGCCAGCCATTTTCGAAAAGGGTTAACAGATTCGAGTTCCGCATTCATCAGAACTCATAAATAGTACACATCCTTACTCTGAAGGGATACTGAACTCCGTTCGACCTGGTTATGGGATGATCATAACACTGAACTCACATTCAACAAATTGAGGCATCAAAACTACAAGTTTAATCATAATCGCTTATGGCTAATAATGAAGTCGCCCGGTCGAGTAGACGCATTAATTACAGCGGCAAACCCATTTGATAACCATGCAACCAGGATTCGCTAGTGAGGCGAAATCTCAGTGAACGTTGATTACTGACAGGATTGTTCTACCCTGGCCAAAACGTTCGGCAGAAATGAACCAATAGGTCTTCAGCGATATAACCAAAAGACCGATTTAGTCTGTTAAAATCTGATTCTCGTAAACAAAAGTTGGTTGGTGTCGCAAACCTTATATCCGCCTTTTGGTGAAAGTATAATTGAACTCACATGACCCTTTCGCTTATGAGGTGATTTTTGTGGTTGGCCTGCAAGTGAGCAAGCATCCACCACGTCCTCAGAAGAGATTGGGAAAGTTTTTGCAAGCAGTTGGCCCCAGTGATCACCAGTGAAAAGAAGCGCAACAGCTAAGGAAATTAATTCACATACTTTCCTGAAATCCAGGTGGTCCAGTGGATAAGTGTTTGGACTACAGTCTGCCACTTATTCACGGGTCGTGGGTTCGATTCTCCGGCGTGCGTGGTGCTGATGAGACCCAACTAGGTCGAAACAGCTGTCCACCACTTCGTTGGATGGTCACTGGGACCAACGGATTTTTCGTAATCGCATAGAATTTAAACTCTTTTGAAAAAAAATACTAGACTAGTTTCCTTGTTGTTAGCGCTCTTCTACACGGCATACCCTTGTTACTATCGGGATACGAAGTCCGGTCCAAGTTCTCACGAGGTAACTGTGTTGAACGTTATGTTACTGACCTCAAGTCAGTCATAAGCGAATGCAGCCGAGTGCGCAAACAAACCGACCCAGTCGTGTACAATATGAAGTAACACAATTGCCTCGCGAAAACGCGGGCCGGAGTTCAAATCCAAGTCGGGATAGGAATAGGCTCTATTAACGAGCTCCAACAGAAGCTAAACTCGAGTCTAATATTTCTTTTCAAAAGAGACTAGCTGAAGAGTTTATTTAAAGGCAGAAATTGTTACCAAATGTGGCGAATGTTCAATTTATAAAAAATAAATCTCACACTACAGTCATAAAGAAAACTTTGCGCCATAACTGGAGAAAAATTGGAAACTAAAATATGGTTCGGCAGACGTTTCTAGGTAATGTTTAGTAAGCTCTTTTCACCTAACTGACCGAAGTTTCGAATAAAACAGTGAGAACACGAAGAGTGTTCAACGTTCTGAAAGTAACCGATTAGTTCGGATGTCTAATCGATGTTTGTTGTGCCAAATTGGGCATAAGATTCTAAGAACATTCAGAGCGAGATCATGGATATTTTGTGATAATGAAAGAACCATAACACAAAGAGTAGGAAGTTACTAAGTTTAGCATGATAACCCGATCAAAATGGCCACCTAAACGAAATTCCATGGGCGCGGTGACCTATGCGTAACAGGCAGGTGGCAATTTGAGTGGGTCATACCGATACCATTAAGGAAGATATAAATTTGAAAAGTGAGATCAATGTCTCTTAATGGATGTGAGAGTTATTTTGCCAGCTGTATCAGATTCACATTTCTTCCAGTCTAGCATGCGCTTCCCGAAGACTACCTGAGTAAAATCTGTTGAAATAGTGGATGAATCTTGAAAGATGCGTCTACCTGGCAAAAGGAAGCAAGTCTGAGATAAACGGTAATCCCCATCTGTCCACTTCTCATCGATTCATCAGATATCGCAATTTGATTACATGTTCACCAGTACAGTTCACAATTTGCAAAAAGAACGTGCCTATCTGTGAGCTGTCTGTCTACAGTTAAGCTGATGTACTAGAGTTTAATGAGTAGCACGCGGATTAATCACCTCTACTGAACAACTCCCCCTTATAAGAAACACAATCAGGCCAAGTAACTGTTTGTTCTTCGTTAGAAAAAGTTTTGAAAAGTTCATATCTATGGAATGTTTATCATTACATGCTATGTTCATTATGGCAATCAACTCATGATGACCCTTCATATTGTGAAAGGAATATATTGTAACACAATAAACAAAAATTAAAGCAAATAAGCCGACTGTCCCGTCGTTTTTTAATGATTGTGAACAGAATATACTAATCTGCGGCTATATTATTGGGGTGCGTTGTTTACAACGAAAAAATCAACAACACACACAAAGGAAGGTTGAGAACACTTTGCTTCTAGTAAGTTTGATCACACTCAGAGCTGGTTAGTCCGTCAGCCCACTTTGTTCGAGAAAGAAATGATCCACACCGAGAGTAGTCTAGACTAGTTATATCTAGATAGTAAATTTTCTCGCTTTCGTTTTCAGGTATACACTCATAGTTACAGAGTTATCTAAAGATGTCAGGATAGATGTTTCGGACAGAAACTTGAAGAATGCGCTCGCAGAAACCGTTGTTCAGTCGACGATATTACATAACTAACGATGTACCCTGAAGTATAGGGCTTAACGTGAACAACGGAAAGTCATTCAACCGGATTCGGATGAACACTTTCTTAACAGAACAAAGAACAAACTTTTCCAACAGCATACGAAGCAGTCTTCGATGGAAATACGGGGTGCGGATCACGGTTAGGGCACAATAAGTGGGATTTCGCATGAACGATTACATACATAAAGGAAAGTTGAACGCCAACGTTGCGTGCGGAGCCAACTTTACACTCAAAAATTTCCGTCGTCTTAATTCAAGAGGGAAGTAAAACGTTGACGATGCTTTTCGATACGTTTCATTGACTGGTTAGGTTATTCATGTGCACCATACAGCAGCATCATATTCTCATGTCCCAAACCGATTGTCAAGCCAGCAGGTCAGGAAGCACAGCAGCGAACTTCAACTGCATACACACATCCAGCAACTAGGTGTAAACAGCCTTACTTTTGTGAAGGTCAAATATGTAAAATAGCACATGACGTCCGAATATGAACAAACTAAGTTATGCACTGAAACAGTAAACTGGCGTTTGTTCAAAAGAATGAGCCATCCGATTACGGATTTATTGAAGTAAAACAATGAAAGTCAATGACGGACGAACAACGAGGTGTAAAAGAACAGTTTCCACCTCGAATTATACTAAATTATTGCGCGATCAGTAAGCGCAGGATTCAGCACGGTCTCAGCATTTTAGACTAGAAAGTTGAAAATAGAAGTCAAGGTTACATTGTCAGCTGTAAACAAGAGTACTTTGTGGAACATACTGGCTTAGATTCAGTCGACAAGTTTGTAATGAGTTAAGGTCAAATCTCGATTCAAAGTGGGGTAATGTAGACGCTGCCAAAGAGCGAACTAAACAATAGATGCTCATGAAACACGCTACTGGTGATAAATAACACACGAGAAAGGAGAATGAGCGACGGAATGTATTCGTCCTAAATCATTGTCACCATAAATATGACCGTTCGATCAAGTTAAAGTGAAGAAAGGCGCTGAAGGTAACGTGACTGGCACAAGGTCAATGATAGTAAAACAAAATTGATTGCATTTTTCGATCACTGCACACGGAACATACTTATTCGAACAAAAGCATTGATTGCAAGCCCATCCAATTCCAATTCTTTTGAGGATGCCAGTTTCATATGATTCACATTCTAACATCGAGCTTTTTTCTGCAGTATACGTTTTGTCATGAAAGGCAGTATCATAAACGACGTGGTAGAACTTGCTTTGGTTGTAAACACATCAGATTGTAAACCCAAAGCCAGTGACTATGATTAATGGAAGCATTGCTAGGACGTCATCTAAAAACTGGTCTGTAAGAATAAATGGATCTAAGAAAACTCGGGAAGAGATCATTAGAGTGAGCATGAAGGTTTACCAGCGGAAAACGCGTTACAAAAATTAGAGAAAGGCAAAAATGAACTAACAGAAACTAATAGAGAGAACAACAAAACACACTTATCATACATACTGTCCTGTAAAATACATCGTTCAAAGGAAGAACAGTTTCAACCAAAATGAGTGTTACTCAGCTCACTGTTGACTGTAATAACAGCTGCAGCTCCTAACGACATTCACTTGGTCGTTTGGTTGAGGTAGCCCTGAGACATCGTGTTCAAAGGTACTTCAGCTCTTGGTAATTTAACTTCCATAAACGCGACATTCCAACTAACTCCAAGTACGCTTTATTTTATTAAGATCTAACAAAAACGCACTAACACGGGGAATGTTTCGACAAGACAACCAGCATCGTGACCTCCATTATTCTTAACATCAGCATCACTATCGTCATAGTAATCACCATCATCATCAATAGTAATACATTAATCCTAGTGTATCATACAATCGTGAAGACAAACACAAACTGCCAACAAGAAGCGAAATTCGAGGAAATAAGAGATAACCGCTAAAAAACCACCTACGACTAAACTCAGACATTCAATAACACGGTGTTTAAACTCTGTAAACAAACAACCGGATTGTAAATGAAAGCAAGGTGGTATATACAAAGAAGTTAGTTATTTATGGATTTTGTTGTCTCGTCTCAACAAGTGCATTCAATCCACGGACGGCTCAAGCAAACTGTAACGTTCTTGCAAATGAATCCGATTAGCCACCATTTCTCTTAAAGTTCCCAGTCGACAACTCTATGATTAACGAGGAGCTCAGTCCTGGAAAGCAACGCGACTAACAGTAGCAAGCTAACTGGCAACGTACTTGAGTCCTTTAAACCCAATCAAGTAATAGGTTCACATCTTAAGATTTCAAGAAGTCCTTGAGCTTTAGAGATGCAAAGGGCTAGGAGTCGCACTTGTGCAGGAGCCAAGCGCACACTCAAAGAATTAAGAAATGTCTTAGGACACGCTGTTTACAAAACTTACCCAGAGATGTTCGCCTATTCTTTATTTCGACACACAGAAGAAACTAGTTCCGATGGCCAGCTTTTACGGCCCCTTATCCGAGTACACAAACGATCAATTGTTAAGTGGTAAGATGATTCAGTAGTACATAGTAATGACAGTCATTGGAAAACGCTCTGCAAATCCGGTCAAACACGTGCTCACGCCATCACCGATTTTGTTTCCGTTCAGTTCCATCTATGAAAACTGAAAACAATAATCGTATATACAATGAACTTATCGACAGTTGTGGTTTATATAAGATGCCTCATATTTCAACATCAGGTTGCAGTTATCCCGTTAAATGTTCACAATATAGTTCGAATCTAAATGGTCAATAGGGGACGTGGGTACTTCATTCCATGTTGTCATTCGCCAAATGTCTCCTTGACTAATTTAATGGTAATATTGGTTCAGTGAGTTGTCGTCCGAAACAACACGAAATGTGTTCAAAAGCGTTCAAATTCAATGAAAGCGCCGGACAGAGAAGGGTTTATATTTCATCATTATTCATGAATGTATCAAACACTATTGTTCTATGTAACGGTCATGTCATCTGCGTCCTAAATTATCATCGGTTGGTCGTCGGTATGAAGACCAATAAACAACACAACGTGTATAGGGTACGTCATCCTCCTCTCCTGAATGCCATCTTTCGACGACCACCATCGCGGGATGCTCATAATTAGCAAAACCTATGATAACGTCCTATTCGTTATCTCATACACATCCTATCCGTCAGTTTGATGGTCAAATGTTTTCACCACCAGCCCACATACCCATAGCCTACTAAGTCAATTTTCTCCCTGAGTTCTTTATTGTACAACGTTCTAAGCCACAAATCAACGACACTTTTTGGCTCAGAAGAGTGTCTAGTTTAGTTGCTAACATGCTCACACTAAACAATTGGTGACCAAAACACGGAGATGAAAAGATACGAACTGTGGGGACAAGACCAGGTTATGATGAAAAGGCCTGATTTGAAAGGACGTGTTGGATCACACTGTAAGCGTTAATAATTGTGTACCTCACTCGAAAGTTGTACCAACACCAACAGCGGACGTGTTCGTACATCCACTTTAAAATAGCCGTGACTTACAAATGGAATGCGACCTCCTTGCAACTTGTAACTGCATTCAATAAGCGATTTGAGTAAGTAGGCTATGTCAACTTTGGATCACATCTGGTATAGAGAATACCTATCTGCCACCTCTTGTTAATCAGAATTCGCCGGTTTTTACATGACAACAAACTCGAGAATTCTGAAAACTCAGTGTAACGACTTCCAATTCTGAACGTTTCAATAGTTCACCACAACGGGACCGCCTTCAACGCGCTGTAGAAATTAACGTATGCGTGAAATGACTCGTTAACCAGCATAAACGCAGAAATTTATGGGACTTTTCGAGTGCAGGCATATCCATAACTACTTGTATGCTGGCTGTATGACACGTTAACGGCCAATGATCAAGGCAGGTGTAAGGTTTGATGTTCATAACGAAAACAAAACCATAGAAGATGGAATTAAATCAAATATACACGAGGACATTTGACTTAGTAATTTTGGCGGAATATGGAAGGTATCAGATAATTCGGTACGTTGATCGCAAGGCAGCACACCGTCTGCAAACAGCTGCCCCAGGGTATCGACAAATCGAAAAATGACAGCAGGCAATCTGAGTCAACGAAGTAGATTATCGACTGTTTCATCAGTGGATTAACTTTCTGGTTGAACACATACAAACGTAAGTAATGTAAGGAGAGTCGGGTAAAAAGACAATAGGAATGACAATTAAGAACACATCCATAAACCGGCAAATAAACCCTCTAAGAAATGAAGCCATCGCTAAACCACCAAGTAGCACGTTTGTCACACGTGACATTTTCTTCTTAAATATGAACATAATGTATAACACGCAAGCACTAAGTGATCTGTACTTAATTGAAATAGCAAGTAGTGTTCATAGGCAAGCCCTTAGATTAGTGGTATAGATGAAAACTAGACCCATAAATATCACCCGGGCGAAAAGTAACGACAAGAGGCAATAACGAAAGATCAAATAGTAAATTTACAAACAACCGCTCATCGCACTCTTAGGGAAACAAATTCATTTGCCACCATTGTCTCAGATTGGCACGCAGGTGTCCCAAGTTGCCGAGCCTGGTTGACTTAGGCGAAAGTTTACAAGCCAAACACGGTAATCTTCCAAAATACCAGGAGGGCGAATGTTATTTAGGATGACGCACTTGCTAATCCTTGGAGGCAGCTACCACTTTAAATCTAGTTGTCTAAGTTGCAAACTAATCATTCACTTTCCCACAAGTATTCGCACGGCGCATGTTGCCAATTAAGACGACGGAACGTTCGTAAACAGAACAGTCGGCTTACATGAAAATCAAACGCCATCAACATTCATAGCTCAAAAATACAAACCTCCGTTATCACAATCAATCACTTTTTAAGCTTACTGTGACATGTCATAATTCCACATCTTCGCATTGTGTTTATTTTGATCAACAACGTATGCAACAGCTGCTTTGAAAGATGTCCTGTGGCAAAACAGTGGTCCACTTAACGATTACCACCATGCATCAGTGTATTGGCATACATTAAGGATGTATTTAGGTGCATACACCATCAATCCAATAGCAAACACACCGAACGATAGAATTATATGACAACCCTGTCTCCCAACAGTATCGTCCTCGTCAACAAATCGAATATAACCAAACCTAATAATAAAAAATACAAATGCTAGTAGAAAGGCATAAAACGGATTTTATTTGAACAACGTTTATTGGGAATGAAGTCTGCACAAAAGCAGGAAAACCAAAAGCAACAAAAGTATGAGGTCATCTGGGTTGTTACCACAATCATGATGACTGTGGTCAGTGAATCGCACAGTTGTTTAGCCTTTGTCATATTGCTCACGTATTTCCTGCCCTGGCGTAATGCTCAACTAAACAGACGAAGGACAAACAGCCGCAAGCAGTTTAGAACCTAATGGCGATGGTCACAGGTCTACTCGTGTTGTTTGGGAAAGGTTACTCAGTTAGAATGAGCAGAGCAATTCCACGTGCTAGCACAATCAATGGTGGTCGTATATATCCCGAATTAGTGGCCGGATAGCAGGCGGATTAGTAACATTACTGGAAACTGCATCAACCAGTTTCGGTGGCCCGCAATATGTCATTGTTCATCTAGGTCGCCTGTGAAGTGAAGAGAACCCACCAAGTACGGCAGTGAAAACCGCGAAGTGGATACCATCGAAAACTCACCTGTAATTCTGTTGTTCACCCGTGAAGTTGGTCGCTTGTGTTTAGACAGAATTTCATTAATCATATTCCATCCGACCGCTTTATTTTAGTTCGAAAATGAGGCTACCTTTCCCCATGGTTGTGCATCAGGTAACTATTAGTAAAAATTCATTATGAGTTGCTACTGAGGGCACTGACACCAGTTCCATCTGAAATGTCAACGAACACGTAGGTGATTAGCATTTTCCATGGTTTACTTCCCCAACTCCTGATTACTGGAATCCCACTTCATTGTGCAGAGGTTGCAACGATAAAGCTGATCTACAAGTTGATGACCAGTTAAATTCATCCTTAAGTATCCACTTTAATATGTCAGTCCGTTTTAGACATGCGATGAGTTGGTACGACCAGAGGGGACTTCAGTTCAAATAAGCGGGATTCATATTGTAGGGAGTCGCAAATGAAAATAATTTTCCAAACGCGTGATGCGATTAACGAGTGCAACCGAGAGTTAACTGCCACACTTCAAGCGGATCATAAACTGATACACGGTTCATTTTTATTGACCCCAAAGCATGTAAACAATAAACTAGAAACCCTCACAAACACATGCTGAATGGAGGCCACCGATAGTGAAAAGTACAACATGAAAAAAAGGTTCAAGCACGTAACTGTCGATGTTGAAACTTGGAGCACCTGATTCATACACACAGACCTAGTACGATGGAGCGAACTATAAACTTGACATACGGAAATAAGCTTCTAAAATGCTTAAACGAAGTATGCTCAAACGCGCGGTATAGCTCTGCGTGCAAGTTTCTCCAGTTAGCTTTGCTTAATTCTTAAAATAAAAGGCTAAACCGCTCAATAGGATGGTAGTGTGTAAACTACACTGCACAATAGTCTCTTCTGGTCCGTCGTCTTCCTGGTGTTGAGGCTTGCCCTTTAGTTCCCGAATGTACCCAGCCTCGTTTGTGAGTAGTATACTACCACGTCATCGTATGGCCGAGTTGTAGTTTCTTCCGACCATCAGCAGCCACTCTGAACAAGGCACGGTGCAGCGGACACCTCATCGATGTAGACAGTACGTAATCAAACCAACGAGAACTGTGCATATGCATTACCTCGGTTACCAATCGCCAATCTGAATAGTTCTCAAATACGCGTCGATGGACTTTCGCGTTACAAATACAGTCAACCCAATTTGTGAGGAGGACGGTGGTCGAAGGCCGAGAGCCTATAAGTACCTTCTGCGTGAATTGGTCAGGTCTCTGGTCCGTACAACAATACTAATAGCAGTGTAAACCCTGTCTTTAATCGATAGATGGACGTCCTTGCGACGCCACAAGTGACGAAGATTGGCGAATGCATTACGTGCATTCGTTATCCTTGTGGATCTCGTCAGTATTATTACAAGCTGATCAGATGCCACTACTCAGGCAGGTGGAGCAATCGACGGTCTGAAGCGGTCCGCCAGCAATAACAAAGGTAGGGTCAGTGTCAACCCAATTCTGTAACAACATAAAACTTAGAAGCAAGTAGTGAATCAGTAGCTTGCTGACATTATGTCCTAAATTAAAATTTAAACGGGAATAACCGCTACTTATTCTCACCTGCTATCGTAACGGTCGGTTCCTTTGTCAAATTTGAATGTGGGAGCAAAATTTATTTCACCTTCTTGAAAATCTTCAAAAATCAGTTTTTTCTTTTTATTAACGAGCAACTGATGGCAAACAGAATGAGTATAAAATCAGGCGTGCTTACTTGGTCACGGGCAAGTAGCGTAGAGTACTGTTTTTGGCGAATCAGCTTCTCAGCAGTTGCCTTGTCTGTGTTTTCCAAACGAAAGTTCAAATCCCCCATCCAAAACACATAGCTAAATTGGGACGCAATATGACTCGAAATTTGGATGGATCTACTCGTGGTCTAGAACTGAATGCACGTCATCGTCACGAAAGCTCTGATTGTCAACAATATCTTTATAATCCTGTCAGAATGCAAGTGTCACATACGGAGAATCGCATCGGCTCACATTCACACGGTCCTTGTTTCTGTCTTCATGGGCTGCGAAATGACACGACAAAAAGATCACATTTACGCCACAAATTTCGAAACGGACACTAACGCCACCTTTATTCCCCTAGAAAAAGAGAAATAGGCAGAGGGAGTTACTCGAAGATGGACTGAATAACTCACCATGATACCTGCGTAGCCCGAGGCAGTTACCTCAGACTCCGTATTAGTGATGGCCGGCAAAAGATTTCGCCGAGCAAACACTAGCATTCCGATGGCCCAACAATAGCGTGACTTCACCTAATGAAAAATAACACATCTGTGGACACAGATAGGAAATACCAAGACATATCCCGCTGGATGGGTGTGTTCAAGTAACCTTTTCCGCCAATCTTCT
Source organism: Paragonimus kellicotti (assembly GCA_014220965.1). Lineage (NCBI taxonomy): Eukaryota > Metazoa > Platyhelminthes > Trematoda > Plagiorchiida > Troglotrematidae > Paragonimus > Paragonimus kellicotti. Next base: position 14,677 of record LOND01001969.1, on the reverse strand, counting down.
GCTTCTTCCAATTCTTGTAACCTGACAGAATAAAGGATACAATCAGAATGTGAGCACGTACGCGACTGCAATGATATCCGGCAGGTCAGAATTGTTCAGGCTCAGCAAAGTTTTTAAATCATCTTTCGGAGGCCCCTGATCTCCGACATTCCATGTGCAACAGCGAACTCTATACCAGTAGATCGGAGTAAGAGTTGAACTCACTTCAAAAATGGCATGACTGGCGTTTCGAATGAGTGGAATTGTTGATATTCAAGAAATCGGCATGAACTGGAATATAAAATAACGCTTTAAGAAATGAGACAACTACATGATTTAATAAGAGAGCAGATGGCAAGCTCAGGAATAACTCGTTCATAAGCATTAAAAAGATGTGCCAAGTAAAATGTTGGTCGTATATTTTTAATCATATTTTACATTACACGAAGACAACCATTATACATATTGTTCATCAAACAAAACCATACAAGACACTCCGACCTCTCTACGATGTCCAGAACTGTTATACAGGAATTGCCGTCAACAACCACATCTTGTTTCAGCACATTGCCTAAGACTCTTACTTACCATCAAATTGGCCTTCTTGACCTTCATGCACACGTCGTCCGTATAACCGGGCTAGCATCCCAATGCTACCGGGAATGTCTCTGCGTTGCGGATTGGTGAATGGCCTTTTACTTGAGGGTCAATCGGGAAATGAGCGGGGTTCATCCAATGAGTAGGCGGTCCTTGAAATGGGTGGCAAGACTATCAGCGCATATGGAATTCACGCACAGCGACTGAATACCGGATAAAATGCTACATAAGACCTCTGAAGATGTTACGATAAGATACAAGCGACCCCGCCACAAATAAGTTTCAAGTGCTCCAAAGGGAACACAGGAGCTGTCCGACAGCTTGCCTTTTGCAGGATGTGTGGGCATTGTTGGTCTCCACTGACTATGAACAAATCCCGTGGTCACCGCTAGTTCCAACGTGTAAAAAAGATCTACCGGCGATCTTGAAAGTCTGGACCCTATTCGTAGAGGGTATAACGCAGGACTTTGGCAACAAGAGTCAAACGTCGCAACAACCCTAGTGGTCTTCGACTCCAAGACTTAGCAGGCCAACAACATCAGATCCGTCTTCCTTGGAAAATCTCTGAACAGCTGGGCTACATTCACCGAAACTTGACACAATGTGAAATGGGCATTCCGTATGGATGGAAAGGCGTACAAACTGAGTCAAATATTATCGATTTTCAATGAACTGCCACCCCCGGGCTCCGCTCCGCTACACTGTGGGTTAAGCTTTTGAACCAAAGGCTCCGGGTTGGGCTACTTAAGTCAAACTCCTCTCTCGACATGTCCAACTGCAAAATAGCCCATCCGCAAAGCATTTGTGAACATATTAGCTTACTAACAAATATGAATTATGTTTCACCTTGCTGACCTAACTATTTGACTTCGGTGTTCGCATTTGGTTTTGCCCTGATTTCACACTCCACTGTACCAACAAAACTTGTCTCACTTCCACCAGTTTGTTAACAGTTTCTAGTTGCCAACCCACAATTTCGCATCTGGATACACACATCATATACTGCTTGTGATGAGACATGGTAATCACGATGTCCAACATATCTCTACTAGCCCCCTTGGAAGCCAGTAAAGCCCGCTACCTTCACTGACGCACACTGGTCAGCATGCAGCTTTTTCATAAACGTTGGAGATCCAAAAAATCCATATTTTCCGTCTTGCTGAAACACAGCTTCAGGACTATAGCGGAGCACTGCACCTCTCATCATCATCGTCATTACAACAGCCATGAGCCTGACCAAAGGTACTGTGGCTCGGGCTGCCGCTCACCTCAACAGTGACGTGGAATATCCTAGAAGAAAACGTTATTAAGAAGGTTGAAAATTAATAAAAGTCTAAGCAAAAAAACT
>LOND01001968.1:63236-77048 GCA_014220965.1 Paragonimus kellicotti | reverse complement strand
ATATGACGTAGTTTATGGGTAGGTAACTAGATCCAAATGTGCAATTTCTGAGCCTCCGGTGTGGCTTCGTAGCTCAGTTGGCGTAGTATTTGCTGCGTTGGGTATATTGTTTCTGTCACTGGTTCGAATCCAGCCGGAGTCCACATTTTGTGCAACTGGGTCTCTTCTTACATAGTAGCACTTTATCAACTCACCGTTGAACAGGGAACAGACTGCTGCATCAACCGCTGATGTCTTTTTGTTTCTAGTGGAGTTTCACTGTCAGAGGCATTCGGCAGTACTCCAGATGTGACAATACAGCTGCTTTAATTTCCTGTTATTTTTGTACTGATGACATTAAAACTGTTGACATTATCGTTGTAACCATAATAGTTAACCAAACTCTTCAACTTAATTTTTCAAACTACTTTTTTTCACTTATGACACAGCCTGACGGACAGATATTTTACGAAAATGATCCGGAAAAGTTACATTCACTTACGTCAAGTCAACTTGAATCATTGTGTGAGGCTGGGACCACTTGGGTTTCATGCATTGGCCGCGTGTGTGAATTTGCAAGACGTGAACTTGTCTCAGTGTGATGAACTCCGGGTGAGTGATGAAAACATTCCACGTCACTGTTGAGGTGAGCGGCAGCCCGAGCCACAGTACCTTTTGGTCAGGCTCATGGCTGCTATGATGATGATGATGATGATGATTTTGCTTAGGACAAATACCAAATCAGTTATTCTTCGAATCTCACTCAGATGTAGAAGTCACTTGCTGTTTGTTCAGTCGTAATTTAACAAAGCTGTTTGGTTGGCATATTGAGTGTACATTGCTAAGCTGCCTACTGTGGTACGGCAGGTTCACCGAACGTCCCCAGTTGCTCTGGTAATTGCAATTTTTACTACAATTTCGATTGTTAGAAAGTTACTGCATACCTCTATGTCCACTTTTGCTAACTCTGCACGCAGTTTTAAGAAACTCCCATGCTTGAGACAACCATTACCACAACAAAGATGGTGGTCCCGTAAGTTCAATACTCACAAATTTCATCTTTTGGATTGAGGTCGCTTTTACGCAAACAACCTTGCTTGATTTGATATCGCAAATTTTAAACACAATTTGCTTTCGCGGAAATCAATTATTAGGTATCCAATGGCCCAGACTTGTAGATGGGACTCATTTTGATGCACCAGTCTGCCCATCCAATCTCGCTTTTTCGCATATCTTGCACTTCTGTCTTGGATGGCCAGACGCGCTTAAGTGCTCAGTTGGCTGCTCAATTTAGCTTATAAAAAGCGTGTTTGAATTGGGGGTACGACATGCAGTATTCGCAGCAGCCACGTGTGGAATCAGACTTTGATAATGAACTGATTCTCTTTCATTCGGTGCCACCATATTGCAAACGTCGGATCCTGGTTAGTAAAAAGCCAAGCATCCAGTGGGAAACAAACGGACTTCATTGCTTAGTGTTTGTCGGTCAGCCCGTACATTACATTGTGATAGCCCCTCGGAGCACGTGCAGCTCAATCTTAATCAATGATCGGTTGCCAAATTATATGTTGAAGTTCAAGTTGTTAAGGTATCTAACTTGTTCCATAGCGCACTGAACGGTGCAGAAAGTTGTTACAACTCAGTAGATATTGTATCGTAAACACCTGTTCATTTGTTAATGTTATCGTCAGATTATCACGACTGTCAGACTGCACGTTAGGCCTACCTGAAGCAAGGTATTTCGAACCAATGTTTCAATGGAGAGGAAACTCAGTCTACCTCCTTCTTAGAGCTTCTCCATTTTTAAGGCGGATAATTCTGCGTGCCTAGGTTCTGATCGATAACATCGTAGTCTCCAAATTCTGTTCTTATACCTAAACATCGTTGCGAAAATGCTAAGCAAGGGCATATAGTGTGAACGACAATTAGATACGCATCGTGTGACTAAACACCAGGTTCAAGTTTTTGCTCTCTGTGAGGGAGCATCTGTAGGTCATAATCTTTATACGACGAAAGGCTGCATTGAACGTGGAAATCCTGGTCAGAAATGAATGGTCTCCTACTTGTTACCAACAAAACCCCTGTTCTTTCACTAATCATCAGAACACTGTTCACTGCGTTTCATGATACCAGCCCAGATTATCTATTTAGTGAAATAAACAAAACGATCACTGTGTTCTGTGGATTAAGCAGCTTAGTAATCTGGGCATTATTCAGTAGTGAACACGGTTTTATATTTAGGTATGATGAACGGAGATCTTTTGTAGGATGTTATCCGGCTAGTGGTCAGCATGTTCTTCTCCAACCTAATGTCCACTCTCGACTGCGTCGTACATCACAGATTGACTTTAACAGGGATGTACTCCAAGTAGATTCTTTCCGTTCCTTCACTGAGTTGATCAAAAGTTTTTTTTGAACCGTGAAATTTGCGATCACACCCCGTTAAAGTTAATTATTTTATTATCACAGTCCATTAATAAGCTGTTGTAAGACGGGCTATTGTCCACTTTGTAGCTTGGACCTAATGGCTTTGCTGGAATCTTCCAGAGTTTGACAACAGTGCGCTACTGGATGTTGAACGGTTTACCATGCATCTCGGATGACGAACTTGAAGTAAGCATGAAATGACATTCACCTGTTTACATGACCACAGTTAGAAGATGTAACTAATATTTTAGCAACAATGCATTTCAAGTTAGATTACATTCGAATTCAAAATGATGAACCGATACCACTTAAACACCTATCATCTCGGAGGGCGTTCTTCACCGACATGGTTGCCTCAAACACACTGCTGCACTGTCTACACAAGGACAGAGCCAAACGAATGCAATAATGCAGCTACTTGATGATGCTACTGGATGCGATACAAGCAGCGTCTTTAGCAACAGATCTTCGACCGGGTCGACAGTTTCGGTGGAAGTTCAATCACGGATTTCCAAAGTTGTAGAACGAACTGTCCTTCTTCTAGTATCAAGTGTATGGACACTATCAATGGCGTTCCTAGCCGGCTGTCAACTAGGGACAGTCGTACAGTTGAGGCTTCACTTAGCAGGTTAACTGCCCTACAACTCCTCGGTTGCGGACAGTTAGTGTCGCTACCTACCCACAATTGGGCAGTCACCAGGTTTGTTGCATTAAACTGCAAAATTCCACGTACCGCAGATTTATGTGGACCAGAACGTGTCTGCTAGCGGTTATTGATTAACGGGGTCAGCCTCGACAGCAGTTCACCAGCGGTTTGAGTTCAATGCCTCGTTGCCATACTACCGAAAAATGGAACAGTCAGGAAAGAAAGACAAAAAAGGATGAGATGATGGGACTTTATTGGATATTCCCGTTCAAGTCTCGATCACCCTTTTAGTTAGCGAAACCGATTTACGGTTTTGAGAGANCTTTCGGTTTGAAGTAGATATTCAGTCAGTAGGCTCGAGTAAACAGAGCGATTTTTAACAACGAGTTAGGTTACAGCTGTACACCGGCAAGGCTCACCCAAATAGTTGTCACTAACGTGCACTTCGCATTTTTCAAAGGACCCAACCATCTCTGTTACAGTCACCAGATGCAGGTATATTCACGTTGTGAAAGTGATCAAGGGAATCGCCGACGTCTTTAGGTTTAGAAGGGATATATTCGGTGAACTGGATGAGTGATGCACCATGGAAGGCCGGATGCTTCTTGTTGAACTTTATAAGGATAATTTTAGTTTTTCTCACTTGAACCAACTTCAGAAATGAAGCCAAAGAGAAGTTTCCGTTGCAGAACAGTATAATACGTTCTCATGCAAAAATACCGCCCAAAAGTGACTGTTTCACAAACATACGGGCACCCAATATGACGAAGTATCTTCACCTCTGAACAAGACGTCTGATACAGTCTGGACTTTGTTTGTTTGTTAAGATTGACATTGCTAACCAAGAGAATCAGATGAACAAAAATGACTCTGAATAATCATGGACATGCATTCTATAGATTTTTGAGAGACTGGCTTTTCTTTTTATTTACGGATGTCATTAGACGTGAAAAAAGATGGTCAAATTTGAAAACCGACGTAAGGGTAGATGAAGCAGCACGGGGAAGAGCTATGAACTTTGGGCACAAGAACCGTTAGTACACGTGGTGTCTGCATGAAATCGTAATGTACACAGTGACAAGCCAGATTTGCAGCCCAAGTTTTGTAGACTACATTTCACTGGATCACAAGGGATCTTGAGAGCGTTTTGACAATTAGTGTTCCCAAATGAATAACATAAAGTCAAAGAATACCAAGGATTTTTGATCACTTCGTCTGGGATGGCGAGTGACACAAGATGATCATTTTGAACGCAGTGGCATTTACTTTCTGACGTTTCAGATGGTTGGGAAAATTACTGACGTTGCTTCTTTGAAAGCAGCAACGGAGTGAATTGTGAAGCGGCAGAATTTGAATCTGGAGCATTTGCGATAGAAGTGGGATGCTCAGCTGAAGATTCAGACAAGAACTTATCAACTGTTGTCAATTGTGAATGATTACAGTAGCGAACGTTTGGTGCTTTATCTAGACAGCTGTAACATACACAATCCGGGGGATAAAACAGTAGCTAACAAGTAACCACAATAATAAGACAAGCTGACAAACTCTGAGCCTCGACCTAAGTCAAATTTGGAGCCCTCGAGCGACGAAGATCCAGGGAACAGATAAAGCAACACTCTGAGTAATAAGTTGAAAAATCAACTGGATGATGTGATTCAGCTGACTTGTAACACTTTGAGTGAACCAATTTCCACGGTTTTGTTAATAGCACGAACATATCGTGAGTTGAATTTCGGAACGAGATACCGAAGTGTAGTCCTCGTAGATTCAATCAGAGCAAATTAAGTGTTGATCATTTATGGGGTAACAAGCTTACGACTATTATCAATGTAGGATATTACATCACTCCAGCTGATGAAAACAGTTTACACATTCCACTTCAACGTGCTGAAAGTCACTGCATTCACAGCAAAATCGTCGAAACATTAGACAAAAACAGGGTCCTCATAATTGAGTAACGAGATTTTGAGGTCAAACTGAATAACACAAGATGGATGTATTTAGTGAACAAAGGTTTCTCATCCGGTGCACAGAAGGACGTAGTGACACATTTTGCGAATTCTACTAAGAAGGTGAGATGCGATTACGTTGATCTTTGCTGCTAACATATTGACTAACTTATCACTCGTCGACGCAAACTAGCAGAATTCGTGAACACATCAGTTCATTTCTATGACGACACCAAGAGGCTTTTTTGACAGTCTACCAATATAATTCGCTGGAAATGGTGGCATACCGTTTTTGAATTTCGACCACCCGTTATTATTTGTTGCAAGGGATTTCCTCCCGAAATCATCAGCAATATCTGCTACTTCTTCTTTCGACAAAGATCGTCGGAGATGGGAACCTTCCAATGTAGGCTATAAAAAATAGGTCATACGCGCGTGCATTTACAAGTTCATCATGATTTGGGCTCTTGGCTAATTTCTTTCCGCTAGCACTGGACCAGTGAGTGATCTAATCCACGTAACACTTGATTTCTGCGAGTACTCATTCACTGCACGCCTCTCGGTTGCATAAATGTCTGCCTTCGTTACAAGAAACAGACATTTTTAACCGTCAGCCCCTGCTTTCTGGCCTCATTTGAACGGTCCGAGTAATCGTCTGGCTTTAGTGGGCGTAGCTGCACCGACTCTCACTAACTACAATTAATGGCCATTGATTTGTCGTTTCGGGTGTACACAAACCCAAGATTGGCAGTGGATGAGTGCATCTACTAAAGATAGAAGAGCATCATACTGAAAACAGACTGGTGCATTTGTAGTGGGCGCAGGCGTGAACAGCAGTACAGCCTAGGCATTCATTACATCGGAGCTGTTGTATAAATTGGTCAACGCGTCACTCATATAGACCGTACTAAGGCAAAATCTTGAAGTTTAAATCATAGTATTAATGAAACTATAAATTTCTAAAATGGTTCTGCTTGCTGAGGGTTCTCCTATCTCTCTTTATAAAGAGCTTCTCAGCTAAACAGATTAGCCTTAGTGAGTAGAGTCCTTTTTGAATAGGACTAGGTTCCTCTGTCTTCTACTAGAGAATTCCTAACGTGGCAAACCCCTCGATGTTGGTGGGCACTGAAATTCATCATGCCTTTGAGTCAGGCAACAACGCAACAGAAAATCGGGAGAAGGAGACCGAACAAAACTTTCTGTGCTTACTCATTTCTTCAGAGGGAAAATAAGATCAGCTATATTCGACATCAGTGCATACGAGTGCATCAGGGTGCATTGCCTCAATGAGAGGCCGAGAAAATTAAACAGCCGCCCGTTATATGTGTCTCTGCGGAAATTCAGGTTCATCTATCTCTGCATAATTAGCTCAAGCCAAACACAGTCGAAGTAGTTTTATCGTTTCGAGTCACCACAGCAAGCAGCAGAGTGTAACTGCTGAAGTTTGTAGAGGTTTTGATAATCAATCACTATTAGCCTCTTTTGTACGCCCAAATAGGTTTAATAACCATATTGGGCCTACTTTGGTATATTCTTGCCAGTGGTGTGGACATCAGTAATAAATAATTCAGGACTGAAATGTTGCCACTAAATTCACAAAAGCTGAACAGAAGAAAACCTTCAGATAATTAAGAGACAGATGAAGATAAGAATGAGAGATGTCTTCCAGACAGTTATACCCGTTAAAATGGTAACCATCAAATCAGTGTTTGTCGTTTAAATTGAAGTCTATCGGTAGAGGCGACTTTCAGGAACAATGAATTAAAGCAACTTGAAATATAGGTGAGCACATTCGTGTTTAACAAAGCGTATAAACACTGAAAACCATTAAATAGTGAAAACTCAACACGCTTGTGTGAAAATTAAACTTACGCTTTCAAGTAAATGCATCCGAGCTAATCAGGTGAATAAAATTAGGTTGTTTGAAAATACGAATATTATGAATAGTTGCGAAGTTGGAAGAGTAAGATTTGCTAAAACTCTGAGAATGAAGTAAGGATCTCCTTAGGAACTATGCTGGAACTGTAGGTGAACCCGGAACACAGTCACTCAGTGCAATTGCGGAAAACACCTGCGTTTGAAACAAATTGCTCGGCGTGAAATATAGACCACAGCAAATTACCTATCATTTTGTGTTGATTATGACTCAAAAAAGCTTACCATACTGGCTTTTCTTTACAACTTCTCTTCTGACCACGAATTGAGCAGAGAGAACAGAAGACGATTGTTGCATAGTGTACGTTTGAGTAGATTCTGCTACACCCGTTCGGGTGAAGTTAATCTTTATGCAGCAACATGACTAAGCAGAACTGAAGAGCAAAGTAACTCCACGTTTCAGAATTCACAACTTTCGTTTTAACTAAGCTGGCGAAAAGTTCACAAATGGATCTTTTTAGACACCACTGGTTCCTACTTCCGGATAGCGTTGGTGTCAGCGATGTAGAATGTTGGATGCAAAATTTAAAACACGAGTGAAGCGGTATGTATTGATCAAGCAGTCCCACTGAAGACTATGGATTGCTTATTGTGGTGAATGTGTAGGCAGTGTCAACCTACGGCTGCAAAACGTGATCACCCAGAATAGTAGATGCAAACCTTTATCAAATATATTATCACTGAGATCTGTTCGCACCATAAGATATGCAACGATGAGGTTGGAAAGCTGTTGTCTATGGGTTTCAGACGAGTTTATTAGCTTAACCTCCAAGTTTACGCAAAGTTAGGTGGTTAGTCTCTGCGCTTAGGATACCAGGTTGTCGGCACACTGGAAAGCTACTGGGGCGTGCAACCGGCTGGCATAAGATATGGCGCTAGCAAATTATTAGTTGGCATGGAGAAGTCAAATTCTTGATCAAAGGGTCATTCATTGTATATCGGGTTAATCTTCTGGACCGAGATTCCAGTGATGTACAGAGTGATAGAGATGGCGCCAAACTGGGCTCAGTAGCGTATTTGATTATAATGTCTGGCTGAGTTGTATGTATATTCCAGTTATTGACGCAAAACAGTGAGATCCAAAAGAGATCTGTCGTCGGTGATAGATTGCTTTCATCCACTGTTCGGTTGTTCGTTTCCAAGTTCCGTTAGATACACGATTTCCACTTCTCCATTCGTTAATCATAAACTCGCGATGTATCCTAAAGCAGTTGTGACTCGGTCAAGTGTACTGAACTGAATCTGGTATCCACTATAACAACTATTTTGATTTTTTAAGGCAGTATATTGTACACAGGTGTTTATTTTTAAACTTGGTTCAATGTTTAAAAGGTGAGCTTATATTTTGACATCACTAAGCCGTGATCCAGCATAGCTAATTCGGGCTTACTGAAACTGCCACTCGATGCACATTTTTTGTGCTACAGGTTCTTGGGTCTTGTTGCCCGGTTATCGAAACCTTGGAACTGATCAATTCTGGCATTCCCATACCAGCACACAATCAACCGACGGTGTATCCGTCGATAATCAAGACAGGAAAATCGGTTTCCGCGCATGCAGTTAACTGCAAAAGAGGAGATAAATTGGATGAAGTCACTGATCGAAATTGTGCAAAACTAAAGTCAACAATGCAGTCATTCAAAAGGATAACAGACAGATGTTTGTCCAATGTGACTCGAAAAGGCCTTCGTCGTCTGCTTGTATCCGATTTGCAAGAGTTCGATGGGAAGTGCTTTGATATCTCTTCAACACAGCCATCGCAACAAGTTCCAGTACAGATGAACAGTGAACACTTACGAAGTGAAATGATCTCAAATGCAGCTACTACCGAACATCTGACACAGCTGAGTCTGTTGAACTGTTCTCGCGTAAGTTGGAAAGTATCCGGATTGGCCTCCACCTTTCCCCCACCAATTTATTTCGAAACTCCTTGTAATAACAGCCACTTCATCCGTAAATTTATTTTCCATACACCTGCCTTGCGTGTTCCGGATTAGCAAACGGTTTGTAACATTACGCTTGATCTATAGTGAACGTCTAAATGGATAACGAGTAGACAGGTTTAAACGTTTTTGAACGTTTCTAATGTCAAAGAATGAGCTTTCATCTTGCCTTTGAAAATATGTACCCTCTGCTTTTATGTGGAAATCATTTCATGAACTACACGTTCTTAATATTAAAAAAACCTTATGGGAATCTTTTCGGCACCTTCAATGGACCAAGGTGAGAACATTTAACTACTAACTAAGTACAAAATGACCAACCTTGTTTGGATACGATAAGGCGAAACTGTGTTGTAGAAGGATGTTGCATAAATTGGCTTGTCTATGTTCTGAAGCTATACACACACAGGACCAAAGGAAAGTCACTTAATTTACTGACTGAACAGAAACCAGAAATGAGGAATATAGATGATCGATCGTCGTGATTGCGCATAAAGTTCTGTCAACATAGAATGGTCAACCCGTTATGCGTACATGAGAAGATTAATTTCAAACAAAACGAAACTGTTGAATCACGAGTGCTTTGTAGAGGTCAGATTAACTGTACAGCAGACGCACAACCGTTCACTCCAGCATGAAATCACTAATCATAACACCGCAAAATGAATATTGCTTGGTGTTTGCAGATGATCTGACCTCACCTAATCCTGCACTACGTGAAGTACCCAGACAATTCATCCATTCTTGCTCTTATTTGCTTCTCTGCCACATAGAAAACCAGTGTCGGCTCCTAGTACAGAATCTCCATGCTTTTTACTTCTTTCAAAATCAGCTTGAGATTGTCTAAAAGTCACTATACTTACCGAAGACAAACAATTTTCACTCAGTTGTCCTCAAGAGGAATCCGTCTTTTCTAGTTGTGGCTATCTTACACTGACCCATTTTAAAGGCCGATTGAAACGGATAGACTACGGCATTCGTGTTTGACAAGGATGTGCAGTTTTCTTATTCGAACTTAAAATAATCATTTATCCAACGTCATGTCTTGCTTAAAGACACATCAGTTTACCGGAAATGTTTACATCTTGTCATTACCGCCGCTACATACGATTAAAACTACACCGGAAACCAGACGGGCCCAAACCATCCAGAATATAGATCGGGCAGGCGTTGGAAAATGCGAAATGGTTTTTTCTAACTGTACATGACAGGTTGACCATGTCAGTTTGACTAAACAGTGAGAGCATTCTCAACGATCTTCAGTGACAACCTATTCCGTGGTGTCTATTTGATCTGTGAATTGTAGACGTATGTTGTAGACGTATGTACGTGTACATATATACGCTACCACAAATATGCACACATTTTTGCTAATGGACAGATATTCACACAGTCCAGTGGCGAGTTACAATGGCCTTTTCACATTCAAGATGCGATCCTTCTTAAATGCATAGAGTGTTTGCATGCATCCGGTGAATGGAAAACACAGGTTACTGTATAAGTTCAGTTTGCACTCTTTTATCAGTCATAATCGTACGATCAGCGTGTAAGTGAAGTAAGGCAGGGTCGGCGGCAGACAGATATTAAGAGTTAGGCACTTCTGGGCGCACGGGCTCAACTGTCCAAAAGTGAATTGAGGGTTTGTGAACCGAGTGCGTGCGCCAAGATTATAAATAACGGTTTACTATTGACGATACGAATTGTGGTCGATAGACACCTTGTAACGAAGATCTCACCGTATCGTCCATACTGAATATCGTTTGCTAACGGGTCTGGCAGTCTATTCTCAATCACTATGACACATTATAGTTTACCCGCATTTCGAAAGCTCTTTAGGATATGCGGACAATTTTGGTATTGGTATGTTCGCCGAGCTTGGCATTTAGGTTGCAAACGTTTCATCACCAAACGAGGTGACATCATCAGTGCGTAAGTGTTTCAGCGTATAGTTTTTGAGCGTGGAGGTTGGTGAAGTGCGATGGATGCCTGCTCTTATATAGCAGAGTGAGTTGACCTTCTGACCTGAGTTCTGGTTGGTCGCTTTCTGTTGTTCATGACCTTTGACCTGATTCACCATTGGTTGATTCTTGATGTATTTGAACTTTGACCCGATGTCCGATTGTTTATTTCCAGTCGTCCTTAAGTCTTTGATCCGCAGTCTGATTGGCTGCTCTTTGTTGCTGTCGAATTCTGTCAGTGTTTACGCTTCTAGAGCGATTCTTTATGACGAACTATGTAGATCATCATCACCGTTGAGTTAGGGAACAGCGTATGTCTATTTGGTGGACGCATTGGCAACACCGTATGATTGCGTTTTTGGCAATTGTGTGAACTTATTTTTTCAATATTGATATATATACTAAAATATTTGAAGGATGATAAGACCAGCCGCCTTGTTGGGAAATGGAGATGCTATGCTCACATCTATAGAACTTTTTGTGCTCCAAAGAAACAACGGTGTTATCAGCCACTACGGTAATAAGTGGTCATCCACGTAATGTCACTTCCTAACCCTACCCAAGCAAGATTTTGTCAAACAATATTATCTTCAATTTGTCAAATTAATGCTTATTTCAATTTCCTCGCATCAGTGTTAACATCAACCCAGCCACTTTGAAGGCGGTTAATTCGACTTTACGCAAAAAGCCACGTGTGATTAGTCATGTTTAAAGGATTGTTCTTTCTGATCTAGAAATACAGTATGGCTAAGTCAGATCATTGTTAAAATACTAAAAATTATAAACAACCCTCAATCATTCCATTTTATCGAAGATCCATTAGCCCTGTAAATGGCCGTCTAAATTTCAATTTCACCGGTATTATCGTTATACTTATTCGGTTCTGAATACAAATTAAAAAAAAATATACTTAGTCTGCTCACTTTCTATCGTAAACGGTGATATTACGTTTGAATCATTCCTACGTAACATGACCGGTATCATTCACGTATATGAAATTCGACATTTCTGCTACGTTCCCTGATTATAACGTGATTTTTAGCATAATTCACTTATTGTTTCTTCAAATCATATTGAGCTTCAATCTGACTGTTCGACTTGGAACAATTGGAACATGTGGAATCTTATGCGAAACAGAACTGACACCTCATGGTCACCCATGTGGAATTATTCGAGCAAATCACTGGTTAAGTGCTTCTCTATAAGAGTAATGTTTCAACCGTACAACTATTACAGTTAAAGCTGTAGGCTGAGAAAGTTCCGAAGCCTTCCCACAAGTTTATTTGCATAAATCCGCGTTCACCAACGGGATAAACTCAGTTTTGTATAGAAACCGGTGGCTGTCGGTGCTGAGTCAACATTCGTTTATACGTAATCAGCAGCGAGTATGTTTACCGTCCATTGCGGACCACTGGTTCAGTAACAGAACTCATCTACAGTCTAAAATCGGACTAAATTATCATAGTTATAGGGTAAGTAAATAAACACAAAATTGCTAACATTATTCCATTCAGGGTGAAGCATTTTTAGTAAGTCAATTTATGTCTGTTTTTCCGCAGGTCTCGGATGCCTTGCTACATCATTTAGTCAGCCTTCCTTACTTAACTGTTCTGAACCTTTCCGGATGTACCAAACTGACAGATGTCGCAGTAAAACAAATGACGGACAGTTCATATGCTACTTTTCTGCGGGAACTCTACCTTACTGGTTGTGATAAACTCACTGATCGATCGATGTTGGCCATGAGTGGAAAGTAAATACAAAACAGACAGTTTTAATAATTGAATCTATTTGTGTCATATTTACCAAATAATTCTGAGTTTTAGATATGTCCTATATAAATAGACCAATTCATGGTATAGTTTTTTCACAAATAAACGAGATAAAGTATAACGCTATAGGCACTTTTTTCCCTATGTAAACTGAATTTCTAACGTCTCCGTACGTATATAAACTATTACAGGTCTAACGCGATGGTGCTGAAGCACGCATCGCTGTTAAGTTCATCTCAATACTAATGAGGAATATTCTGCATTAAAAATGTTATAAGAAATGCCAAACATTCCTTACTAAGCTTCGTTCCGTCCCGCAGCGTTGTTTTATGCTGTGTATTTTGTGACAGTACCAAAAGACAGCGAACCCCGGAAAGTGGTGTTTTACAAAAGTCCTACAAATTGTGAAAGGACAAATAAATCTAAACCAAAGGTCCATGATCATAACTTGCAGCTTAACTCCCTCTTCAGAATGCTAACTAACCTGAAAACAAAGGATCTCATTAATAGAATTGTTTATTGTTAAACTAGAACTCGTGGATCTACTACTAGAACAGTTTTCTCCAATTGGTGACATCTTTGGCATCACTTCAATTTTACTTCAATGGCTGAACTTGGTAGATTCAATATGTAGGATGTTACCACAGGGCTTCAAAAAGTAAACCCTGGAGTTTAAGAATATTTGGTTGTTTGGCCAAAGTTATACGCGTGCAATCTCACCATATCAGTGAACAGAGAAGGAATAGACAAAGATGCGGGTTACCAGTTTTGACAAATGCATAAGTTCGCTCACACAAACCATGCCACTGTAAAGTTTCCCATGGTCAAGACAAACGACTGTAGGGTCTTGAATGTGAGGTGATAGTTTAGTGCATAGAACTGAGAACATCTCCCATGTTGTAACTGCAGGATCCTGGCAGTCTGTGTTTGGACATCTTAGGGAAGATGGGGCTAATAGGGCTTAATGTCAAGTTCGGTCATTACATCAAAAACCAAATCTGGTATGTCTCAGAAAGCCTAAATAGGATGGAGGTGCGGTATTCGAGGCGGGCAAAGCACTATACCAGTTTAGTGGCTCTCTAGCCACTGTCTTGTTCTTCATACCATGTGCATATTACGGCCTTTTTAGCCAGGAATCCTACGGCGATATCTGTATAAATGGGGAATTATGTTGAGATAAAAATGTCTGAAGACTGATAACAC
>LOND01001968.1:19777-40574 GCA_014220965.1 Paragonimus kellicotti | reverse complement strand
TATTAGTAAATGACGACTTGAGTCACATTGGTGTATGCCACAGCGAAGCCTCACAAAGGCTGATGAATATCACGGACAGCGAAAACTAGTTACTCGTTTGTTCGGAAATTATCGGAATGAGCCTAAGTGCAAGAAAGGGATAATGAACCTACAACATCAATGAAACATCGGTGTGCATTGTAAGATAGGCTGCAACGGTGGAGCACACTAAATGGTTGGACATTAAAAAACCGTTCAGTCCAGGCAGAAAGCTTGAATATCGGCTTCATTCAGGGATATCCAAGGGTCAAATGGAGCAGCGACTCAGCCAGGAAGTTGAAATGCTAAGATGAGTTAGCATCTATTTTTCTAAGTTAGACCACAGTGATACGGTTCGGTGTAGTAGCCATTCTACACGCCCAAGCTATAGCAGTTCCGATGTGGAACGAGCAAATATATATGTACACGTTGAGCTGAGTAAAGAGGCTTTCTTCAGACGGTTAGCAAGACCGCATTCTTGGGCCACGAAAACAGTGTCCACCGCCTAAGTATTGACAAACTGGGCTTCTTAAAACTAACTGGTCTCTCCTGTTGATAGAATATCAACAATTGTACTAATGTCTGGGATAGCGAAACAATTGTACCTCAAAGATTGGAGTTGTGGATTAGACTCAAGTCCATTAATTGAGTTAAACCGCGCATCTCAGCATTCTTCCCTGTGCCCCTGTTACCTTTGATGAGGGCACTAAGATGGCTTATCATAACGGAGACTGACCGAGAGACATGGATGCGTCTGTGATAATGTGGCCGATTCCCACTATTTGACTTGAGTTTGTGTCCGCAGCACTTGTTCTTAGTTGTTTCCAGGAGTTAGAGCATCGTAACCCACACGAAACGTTTCGATCGGGTTGGGTGGCTGAAATCAAGATTATTCTAGATTAAGACAAAGTTCCCCAGCGGTTGACTCGTGTAGCTGCTCAGTCCTCACACTTCACCATCACTTGAGAGAGCCGCGGTCGTTCCTTTTGTATGAGCAAAGGGTAGACACGTTTTCTAATGACACCAGTTCAAGTTGCATTTATTAGACATCGGCCCATTGTGTAATCCCCTTTTCTTCAACCATCCTCAACTTAGACCAACGACACTCTTGTATCTTCGTAATATTTCTGAAAGTGTTCTATCTGTTTCGAAAAGATACGGTGGTTATTTTGCTTGATGCCGTTCAAGGATCATTAGAATTGCGCTAACGATTTTCAACAAACGAGCAATGAATTTTTCTGCATGGAGGTTATGCAAACCTATTTCCACAAGAACTGCACAGCCTGGAACCACTGGTGACGTCAGTAAAACAGAGCATACCTATGAATTGTCTGTACGTTCAGAACAGCACAGTGTGATGCAACCGCCCAGAATAACAATTAAATTTTAAGGTATATTTTCACATCATAGTCCTTTAGTGACAGTGAAATGTTGACTGATAATAATGGAAGAGGTCCATTCCAATCGTAGACAGAGCATTGAAATTCCCCGAAATACGGTGAAAACGGCGAAATAAGGGTAAGTAGAGGTCAAACTTGCATGTGTCTAAAGTGTTCCTGATAATCTGAAAATTGATTCCGCAGAGGTCAATTCAAATTGTGACCCTCTCATTGAACACACTGATAATTACTACGTACCGACCGTTTTGTAATGCGAATGAATTCAGTGCATATGACCGGAACAAAATGTTATCAAGACTTAACTCCGCCAGAAGTGCCGGTGACCACTGCCTATTGTTTCAGTGTCGGATAGATGCGATTCACTTGTGCAAACACGGTAGTCGACCATCGTAATTAAACAGAACATGGATGAAGTGTGTTGCATTCAGAAGGTCTATAAAAGAGACTAACATTACCCGTTCACAACTTAGCGGTCGATTTCCTTGTTTCCCTTGTGAGAGACTTTTAGTTTTGAGTTTTTTAGACCACATTATTACAATGGAGATCCATACTGGTTTCAGATCTATGAGATCTTAGGCACTGAGATGGTACATTCACTCTATTGCTCCGACCGGTCATCATTCCAAAGACTTCCTGCTCTCTCAAACGACCTTAATAAAAAGTGCATTGAAAAGTCCATTTAAGCACACTGATAAAGATCAACAGTTTAGCCAGACTTTACTTCGACCAGTGGTAATAAGGCTTCAGGTCTACCTCGTTGATCTTCCGTACGGTATGCCGACGTATGGATGAATAACTGAACACACGTTCTGTAACTTCAGTCTTCAAATCTTAAATCAGTGGCAGTTGTATTACAAATGTTCAAGCTGAAATTGTTATGGCAATAATTAAAGATTTAGTGTCATCGCACAACCGCAACCGTCCATTAGGTTTTTATTAGTCGATTACTCATTAAACAAATCTGGCGCTAGGATTCCACCATCCGTATGTTAATTGTCACCAAAGAAGCTTGCTCGATTACTGTTAAGTCCGAATGAGCGCAGCCTCACTTTTATAAATGGGATTTTTGGACCGAAATCTTATCAGAATATCTCATTTGAAGTAAGTTCTCCTATGTTTATTGCGCTGAACTGACAGTCCATCTTCCGGTAATCTTATCGAAAGTGTTCTGAAAGGTCTGCATTAGTTATTTAAAAATAAACGTAATTCGCATCACATTATCGACAACTAAGACTGCAGAGTTAAAATTATACCACAAGTTCGAACATCTGCAATTGAGTTCTTTTCTGATTTTCTAACGATTTTCGTCACTGGGGGATGAATGCAAAATTAAGGCGGTTGTCGATTGAAATTACTATATGATATAGCTATGCGTCGGAGTTTCTGCTGGAATGCTGTTATCCATGTTATCTTGTAGGAATCATCCTACACAGTTGTTTTAGGGATAAAACGAATAATTTCACAATACCAAATCAACCCACTGTATTTTATGTGATAAAACTCAGAAGAGGAGCTGGCTACTTCCATTCAGATTATTAGTCCAATATAAGCTTCAGTTCGTTTTATCACGAACGAGGAGGCAAACAACGCGTTCCAATTTTTAGATTTTTAACTTGCCAGATATGCGTCATGATGTGGTGTTCTTTCGTTTTAGATTGAATTCGATTGTTTATATGAGACGGAGCTGCAAAAATTTACAGCATCTAAAACTGTTGTATTGCAAATCTTGGAAAAAGTAAGTTCATGCATCAAAAAATATAGTCACCTACAATAGTTTGATTATCTTTTTTACTGTCCCAATTCATGTCGCTCAGGGTCACTGTAACTTATTGATCGAACACTGGTTTTCCGCGTAACTGAGCCACTGCCCTCGTTGTCTTTAGAAAGTTGATTGACAGACTTCTAAGTTCATTCATAACGACACATACGTCAGTGTGAAACTGTTGGTTTGCTCCACAAAATGTAACAACGCGCACGTGCTGATGACACATGAATAGGGAGCCAGTTTTGAATAACTGAAAGCTACCCGCAGACTGACCATTATGGTTTAAATCATTGACGTACCAGAGAACGACTGATGGGGAGTCCAATTATGGAGGATGAAACACTGGAACGAGAGCTACCAAGATAGCCGCACCTTGAAAGCAAGTCAGTCATGGATACACAAGGAGGATTATAATCTATGCACACCAGTGGCCCTGGCAACTGTAACAAGTTTGCGTGGTTTTTACAAAACATAACTAACAACACCTTTCAAACTTTGCCTCAGAGTTCAGTACGTTCAGTTCCACTTATGATCAAACCCGGTGACTACCTTCAATCTCTTTAAGGACTAATGACTTTCAAAGTTGTTTCCAGTGCATTCGAAACTTTGGCTTGAATGAGATAACTTGTCGATTTATACGGTCTATTTTGCTGATACACCAACTACACGAGTATTTTGCTTTTAAAAGTTGGGACGTGACAGATGTGGACTGGTTGCTTCTATTCGAAGAGACTGATAGTGCACTAGGTCGTTGGTAGCGTACATCAAATACTAGATTTGTCTTTGTCCTTGTTGGCGCGTGGTTGTCTGGGGACAACAGCTTGAATACAACGTTTTCTTGAGCTCTGTTGTTGACAACACTTTTGGTGGATTAAAATTTCAATGTGCTCAATTAAGTTACAAGGGACACCCATTAGCTTACAAATATTTTGTCAAGCAATGTCATGTTGCCACTCATGTCATACTTGACAATCGTTCGCCTCATGTCCAAATCAGTATAAACAGCCAGTTTCTCCGTAAAGTTGGATGTTCTTGTTGGTAGTGTTGACAGGTTGACAGAACTATCTTGACTCCATAATCGCTACCATAGTTTCGACCCTGGTAAACAGTCATATATTCAAACGCACCAGCAGTAAGACGCATTCGAAAATGTCGCTTTGTTTATGCTTAAACTGGGACCAAAGGCGCAGTTCTTGGTAAGCCTAACTCACACGTTTGAAGTGCATCTACTGCGTCAAGTACATATATACATTACTGGCTAGTTCTGTTAAGAGAAAAACTTCAGTGAACTGGTCGGACTTTATACGTGAATGTGATAGCCAGGATCACATATGAGCGTAGTTTAATTCCTCAGATTTCTTGTCACCTCTGAAGTTAATTTAAGTCCATATACAGCGCAAATCAAGTAAACAGATTCCTTAGGCAAATCAGTGCACTGCCAATGCGCCAACAATAAATCTAAGATTTTTCTACTCAACTGTGAACTACAGTTGCCACACAAAGTCATAGAATGTTAAAAGAAAGGCGTATTTGAATATTTCTCAACCATTTGTCTTGTTTCTGCCAACAGACAAGACATAAATCGTCTAACCGGAGGTATCGCGGTTGTGGAACATTCCAATGACGAAGCACCGACTTGTTTCAATCAAATTATCCAGGATCAAGCGCTAACCATCTGAATGACGAAGGATGTGCTCGAAAATTATTTATCCTCATTTCGGAAAAATACCCCATATAGTGAATCAAAACTCTCGTACCACAATTTTATTACATGAATGAAGCTGATATAAAGCAAGGCTTTTCATTCGTTTCATAAAATTGTTAGAAATTTGAAATAATCGACTAGTTAGCAGCGCAGTTATCAACCGTACCGTACTGAACTATTTAATGCCTACTCGCCTCTTAATTACTGCAGAACAGAATGCATATACCAATACTTGCAAGCCAGCAAGATCCACAAATATTTTACGGGACTTAACCCAGTGCTGCTTACAGACCAATCCAAACTTTAATCTCTAGATTTGTCCACACACTCGTGACATACGGAGTATAAATATTCGGCGACATAATTGCAATCCCCCTGACAAGTTAAAGAAATCAACAACAACAACAACAACAACAACAACAACAAACTCGTCATTATTACTACTCTCTGCTGTGTTATCTTCAAGCAATTTAACGGCAGGAAATGACTAACACGATCAGGGAGCGTCTAGACTTAGTGCATCACCCGACGCACATTTCATTTCTCCAAATGGTTTGCCGATAATCTCTTCGTACTAAACACCTGTCAACAGCATTCCTTTTCTCATCACTGAGGTAAATCTTTTTCTAATGATCACTTAAGAAAACAATATTTTCAGCTGTAAGTTAGAGATGTCGTATCTGCTGCTGATTCGGCTAGGTAGTTTTTAACATCTTTTTCATCAACCACGGAGAGTTTTATTGTTCGCCACACAGTACGTAAACTGAATTGAAGTGAGATTTGAATAATGAAGCGTTACACCGGAAGCTAATAATAATGGTCGTTCGTGCCCTTGTTTCGAACTGCTTTTCGCCGATTTTGCTTCGTCCACACGATGCTCCCTCGTCTTCTCAAACATACGCATTGGCAAAGTCAGGGGCTTGGAGTCTTTCGATAATCCCCTGAACGCAGTTAATAGAAAACCACTAGCTTCCCTATTTCAAAAATAATCGCCTTACTTCTTCATGGGCTGGATGTGGACGCAGACGGTGCGAAACGGAGTGTAATTCGCATGAGTAATAAAAAATGAGGCAGCACTGTTAGGCATATTATCTTTCAGATTAAGTGGCACCGTCCGTTTTGAGTGGAACGTTACAACGGACTTGCAGCATAGTAGGTACTACCGATCGCATCAGTTAGTTGACGCGTTATCAGCTCGGCTGCTACGTTCTTTCTGAACGGCAAAGTTATATAGATCTTTTTCCTATCAGCTGTGTATACCGGAGCTTCCATTGGTCTCTCTTGCATGTTTCTGGTGACAAATTTCTCATGATAGACATCACTAGAAAAGATATGTTGCAGCATGCTTAGCTCCAACTCTATCGTATCTTCCGTACAGATTCTTTTTGCTCTATTTGTCAAGCAGCGTACAAGGCCCGTTTCAGACTAATCGGCACATAGCTGTGGAAGTGTAGATATTGCCCACTTCAGGTTTTCTTTCTATATACACTTCTCTGTCAGCGATCCATCTGATCTACGTGTTAGTTTCAAGTTTAAATGGCATGCGGTCATCAGTTTTTTGTTCCAAAGTGAACACGAGGTTCTTATGCGTCTATTTAAAAACGGTCAAAAACTTCTGTAAGTCTTCTGTCTTGTCCACCACGCAAGAAACATCATCTACATGTCGTCGATAATAACTGGCTGTTCTGATAGTTTTGTCCAGCTCGCTGTTCTCCAGCATGCTCATAAACATGTCAGCCAGTACCGAACCTAACGGTGAGCCCATAACTACATCACCAATCTGGCGATAAAGCTCACCATGAAATTAGAATTAAATGTTACTAGTAGAGAACATTATTAATTATTTCAGCTCAGGAAAAAAGCAGTTAGACCGCTTAGACGTTTAGACCGATACTTGACATATGTAATTCGTCCTATCATACTGTTGCGCAATGGGTTGTGGAGATCCTGGAGCCGGTCAAGAGAGAAGTTACAAAATACAATTTCAGAGACACATTTGAATTCGTTGGATTCTATTCTTAAACTCAATGTATCCAGACAAGAAAATGCTATCTTTAGATGTTTCCTTCCTTATTTACCGACGTCCCTCTGGTCGAAACAATGCAATTTTTGTGTGATTACGTCGAAATTCGCCGGATTAACGTCGGCTCACCTTTCATGTTTACGGGCATTTTTTGGACCAGCTTATTTGCTAGGCCGTCTGCTGTCAGATTTACTGATTACGTGTGACTAATTGATACATCTTGTTCGACGGGCGCTATTGCCAAATGACAGAATGGCCATATTATTTCCTCGCTACATGGGAATAGAATAAAGTAATCTGAAGAGGCTTTCGTGGTCTTTGCAGCCAATCAAGAGTTTCTTTGGTTCGAGCTACATGGTGCTTCTCAGAAAGACAGAAACTGTCTGACGGCAAATTTGCATTTAAATCATGTCTAGTTCTCACTTTTGAAGAATGGTGCGGTATGGTAGCTCATATGATAAATTACTGTTCTTGTGCAACGGGCAATACTTGCAAAACAAACTATCAAGTGAATGATTACTACGATCAGTTACATCCCAGTCAACATTAAGACCAGCAGTTATATGGAGTGAGCTGTCATTTAGGGGTAAACAAGTAGCTCTCAATGAGCTCGGGCACAACGCTAATTCCGATTATATAATTTTCGTCCCGCACGGAGTTATGAGGTGTGCTTCTCTGAGCAGTTGGCAAAGTTGCAGGTTTTGCATTCATGTGTCAAGCCATGTCACTATAGGCACTGGGATGATATAGCGATTTCCTCTACAGTTTAGATGCTGCGACGAATATCACTTCTCTCGCTCACTTCTGCTCCGAGTGACTAGAACCATCATTTGAATATTCCTGCAAGCCTTGATTTTTCATATCTGTATAGATATTTTTGGTCACTTCATTGTCAGAGTACACCAGGTGACCATACACCTTCATAAAAGACATGAATAATAGCTCTCAGTCTACTCTTAGAATGCATGCAGCTTCCTTCGACCACTGGGAGTGTGACAAATATGATGGAAGTCTGGCGATGACTGCAGTAGTGTCAAATACGTTGGGATCTTCAGTTGCTCAGACAGCTTAACAAATGCACCACCGTCGTACATTTCAACAGCAAATCCGCTTACCAAACTGTGTAAAATAACCTTTCAGAATCCCATGGGGACTACCGAACCTGTTTTCGGGGTATCCCTATTAGTTACAAATACTTCAATGACATCCACTACAGCACACGTATCTACAGGGCTAAAGTCGGTTCCCGGGTCAACGGAGAGCTTCATATTAACAGATGTATGACCTCTGTTGACTATCGAATAATGAGAGGGAGTTCTATCGAACTCTAGAGGATCCATTCTTGACAGGTAAAAATTTACAGCAGCTATTTCTGTCCCCAGCATGTTCGAAGTTTCGGTGCAGTTCGAATCATAATTATGCTACAGGGAGTCTAACCTGGACGAAAAACCGGCTACCAAGCACCTGCATCACGTTGAGCTACTGCTGGTTGGTTCGGGTGTTAATGTAACACAATCACTAACAGTAAGTGAACTAGTTTATTTACCTACTTAAAGCCTTAGTTGAGTCATGTCTAAGTTCAATTCCAACTGGAGACCTCCGATATGCAACAGTACAGATTTGATGGGCTCGTTTGGTGAATCTTTGGTGGTTGTGTAGGACTCAAGAAGTAACTTTACTCAGCCCTCTTTCTGCGTCATTGGGTAACTAAATAAGCTTTGGTAATAATGGTGAATATGGTCCAGTTTTCACCTTGTCTCACGCTTCTTAAACTGCCTTACGCAGACGCCGAATGATAAATATTACAGCAACAAAACAGAACATATTGAAGACGTGGAATGTCTTTAACACTAAACTGGCCCCAAACGTATAGCTTAATATAGATATGTCAATATATGACTTACCGGGCTCAACACAGCGAAATAACCAGCGTTAATTCAGTGACGTACGAAAAAGAACATTTGTTTTAAATTTGCCGTTTCACGTTTATGGAGATGAGTGAAATATCCAATATTCTGAGAAGTCCGTCTAAATAAACATCATCATAATTTCATTGAAGTGTAAATACATTTGACTTTTTACAAAAAACTCTCATGTTATTTTATGTGGAAAACTGGGGCATTCTAATTTCAAATGTTAAACAAAATAATTTTCGTTACTGACGAGGAGTAAAGGATTCGGTTACATAAGTTGCACATCACCACTGGTCGCATCTATTGGCTTCCCACAAAAATTCCAACCAACCCACTTCAGAAAGAAGCGTAATATTCTATTTTCGCCTTCGTTGGAGCTTGTTAGTTATGCACACCCTTGAATTATTCAGACTAAAGTGACCTAGCGTTTGCATATTATAATCACTGACTACTGACAACTTGACAGTAGTGTAAATAATTCCACGAAATAATTAAGTGGCCATTCCTACAGTGCTGTTGGGGCCGCTCCTTCTAGCACCACCACAACAGTTAAGCTTGAGATAGAATAAGGAGTCTTCTAGTATAAAAATGTTGCATTTCTAGGTCAATCAAGAATGGCTGCGATCGCAGTCACCGAAATATGACATCGTTTGGTGGTCACAACCCGTCGGACGACAGGCAGTATTTGCAAGCTACTCTACCTGAGTGGATACACGAAAACAATTGAGGTTCGTAGTGTTGAGGTTTTGACGACCAACTTCAAGTTGATGGATGATCTGATCGTTTATATTGTTGATGAGTATTCAAAAATGACTAATCCACTCAGGGTAGTCGTAGAGTCGCCATTTTAAAATCGTTTCCAGACTCGTTTGTCGGACAATCAAATTGCTTTCTTCCGTTCCCTAATATCAGTAACAGAGTGACTCGTTAAGTCATCACCGCCACTGGCTGCAGTATGTCGATACATCGAGGATTTCAACCGTTACCTTCATCCCGTACAAAACGCGTCCACAGTGCGGCAGACCGGAGTCTACATTTGTCCGCCCGGCACAACGCGCGTCAGTAGTTGAGCACGTAGGCGATTATTGCTTCGCATCATCACAGCCGTGATTGTACGTGCATGTTGAGACTTTAGAAATGCTTCAAACGATGATTTGTTGTTCAGTTCCACTTTTCGAGCCGTTGTACCCTAGCCCAAACATCCTTATTCTAACAATGATTGTGGGATGTTGATTGCAACCTACGAAGGGAGAAATCCCATCCAAGAAGTTCTCTTGCTCGCAAACAACTACATTTTAACTGGAATGGGTTGATGTTTCTAGTGTGCCCTACATCAAAGTAGTAGGAATTCACAGAATACTAATGACCACATTATGAGGAAAGTCTTAGAAAGAATGTTTAGTAATTTGAACGAAGTCGGTAGAGAGATCGTCTATTCAAAATCTTGTCAAAGTCAATACTGCTAATTTCTACTGAAGCTAGTTTCATCGATAACACTCGTTCACAACGGCAGCTCTGCGTTTTTGTCCTATTGGATGAGGGGCAGATTTCAACGTTCGATGAATAGTTGCGAATTTTGAAAAGGATAAATGGAGTTTTACACGGAGCTGACTGCTGCTGTCTTTTTCGAGAGCACCTTCCAACTGGCCCCTTTCCAACATACGAGCTGAACATGTGTTTTTTCAATGCCAGATCTCATCCGCAGCGCACATTCGCATCCCCACTGTGACCTGAACTCTGGTTTAACGTTTCATTAGACTGCTGGCTCTTCGCTCAACTTGCACAGTTCAAAAAACTCATAATTTCCATCCGAACGTTGATGCTTACAGTCGAGGGTATCTCGTCTCAGTTCGCCCCACCTGTTTCAAGGATCGAATAATTAGTGCACCTCAGGTTCAGAATAGTATAAGGTAACAAGCGTCTCCCAGACATATTCTCTTTTATTAAAACCGTTTTCAAGTTGTGGTGGATGCATTCTTGAGTGTATAAAATGTGTGCTGTGATCATGATTCATTTGTCTGATATTTTGCATCCTTAAACAACTTCATAAATTAAAGAGTATATATAAGTTCAACCACATACGGGATTGAAAAATCTATAAAAAAAACACCTCCACGCCGCTAGAGAGAATCACATTTAGTCATCCTCCTCGACTCCGTCTTCACCGGCCTCGGTATCGTTCGCACCTTCATCCTCCTCACCTGCTTCTGGATTTTGAACTTTGCGTAGTGCTGCCTCATCATCTGTGGTTGGATCAACAGTCTCAATTATATCAGTTGCATCTGCATATTCGCAAAGCACATCTGGCGGAAGGTATGCCTGATAGCCAGGTCCGACTGACTTCTGGCCCCAACCGATGTAAATGTTTTCGAATTGTCTATGAACAGATTGCAATGGATGGGTGTTCATATTAGACGGCAATCAAACGAACTTGTTTCGTTGAACTCGATGGCATCGCAGGATTGAAAATTTAACAAGCTTCAATGAGTAATTGCATTAGATTTCAGGCTTTTGTCTTAAGGTACGAACCGAATAAGAACAAAGCAACGGAAAACAACTAGATGGTTCCTTGAAATTTTGTTTACAACGTAAGATTTTAAATGCATCATCTTGAACGTTACACTCTTTTGCAACGTTCCCAGTTAATGCAGCATACCAATGTAATTCAGAGAGTAGCTCAAAACTTATCTTGCGGATAATTAACTTAGCTGACCTGTGGTTTGTAAACAAATGTGTGATAGGCTTTTAAACAAATTTTGCCGCACTTCTAATCGCGGTTACTGTAGTCGGATGAAGCATGCAGACCTGTGTAATTTTTACCAGGGCAGTATGTGTGCCCCAGACAGTTCCCTGTTGAGTAAGTCACATAGCTTTGCAGTGTCTGACTTCAGTTTTGTGTCACGGTAGCGAAATGTACTAAACGTCCACTGTGAGTTGATGGAAAATAAAAACTCTTTATTGAACCAATCATATGCTGCCTCATTAAATGAGTCTTTACGATCGATGGAACTTGGTCCCTCTGAGTGCTCGTTCTCAAGCCGCTTTGGCGACGGCTCACTAACCATGCTCCTGAATTGCCAGTCAGTTTTGTTAAAGTACTATCCTCCGCGTCCATGTTTTCATACAAAGCCCAAGTCTGATCCTGTTAAGTGAGAAGTTGTTTGTTCAGGCGTAGTACGAAGATTGGGAATGATTTCATACGGCCAGTGGGCACCAGTTGACCCGAAGCGCCAATCAACTCATTGGCACTGGTTCTTCATTGTGGGTGGTAGTGGGTACATTATTCAGTCCTTCAGAACTGAAGGTTTTGGATTAACGTGTACACAAGTTTCGTTAGACTATCTTAGGAATCCCTTAGAACGGCTGCTGAGGGTGACACACTGTCTCATCTAGTGGCAATATCAAGACTTGTATTATGTTAGTATTGCTCTAATAACATAACAAGCACGAGAGACGCATACGGCTTGACAGGACAAGGTGAATTGAACTAAGACATTTGGCAAACAGCGTCCGCAAGCAGAACTCCAGTTATTGCAAAGCCCCACCTGATGATGCACCATGAGAATAACCTAACGATATATCTTTTAATTTTGATCATAACTCGAAACAACTGGTTATTACGGCATGCAAAAGCAACTTTGCTAAAACACCTTCAAACGGACGTTTTATATGAAGAAGGTACTTTTAAGACGTCATGGCTGTCTTGGTGACATCGAATGAGTTTTAAATTCAGACTATGTTGTTTGGGAATTTATGTTTTCGGAATTTTGCTGTACCTGACTTGTCTGTAGTAAATACCACTAGAGGCATTAAGGCATCATCCATGTGATGTCAGTGCTTCGTCTGTTTTATTTAAAATCACGAAAACAAATCACAGTTTTAGATTACAATTCATTTAAGATCTTTCCTAGCAATTTTGAACTGTCGATTTGATGGTTCCGCCAATTTTTCCTACGCTAAGGTACTAGCACTCTTGTGTGACCAAACCGAAAACCACAATTACTTTAACCGTCACCTGATCCGCAAATTCTGGTACCCACATTTGTACATTCCAAGCAGTCTGTACCAAAGCTGACCATCTCTTTCATTTCAGACGGTTATTTCCACAAAATTTGCGCTCTCTTAATTTCATCAACACTTGCACCCATATATTTCACCAGTAAACATTCTCTAGTCTATGCTACATTGGCTATATGACAAGGTTGACTACTTTTAAAGCGCATACAGTTTTGGTGTTATTCTAATCCCATTTTGGGTAGGTGATCCATGACGAACAAAACACATGAAACTGCCCACGTCCACTCGAGAATTTAGCCAAGCGTGTTCAAAACCATTAGGGTACAAGAGAGGCGATCGCTAAATCGTAACGGTAGGGCATCTGGCATTCTCGTGGATACATGCACATTGTCTGCATTGTTATGCAGTAATAATAAATTTCAGATTTTGATAAACGTGAGTTGTTTGTATTTTGGTTAGTACTAAACCTGGACCGCGTACATATGTGGAAAATTTGGCTTGTAGTGTTCATTCTAGATGGATGAGATAGATACGCAAAGCATATTGCGCTGCCTCAAACTTGCCGCACTGTTAGGTGCGTGTGGCAGATGAATGTCCGGTCCGCTAGCGGTTAAAGCAAGCTTTTATTGTTTTACTGTTTCGGCAACTGCTGAATTTTTATAGACAGCAATCGTTCATTCAGCCAACATTTCACTGTCAGCTCTGCTCAGGTCATCCATTGATTTATCCAAATCAGCATACGTGCGTGCGTACAGACAAGGATTCGACTGAAATGTGTAATGTACGGGGAGCATAGGTGAATCGAAAACTCATCTCAAGCACTGGAGTGTAAAAGTACGCGTGTTTAAATCATAGAAGGATAGATTTACAGATGGCGTGCGCATTCCCCGGATACAGTCCGATGGTGGCTCTGTCCACCAACGGGCTACCATCAGGTCAGCTGCAAGGAATAAGTTTACCTTTCTTGAGGGCACCGCTCTCTATTCTATCCACAGGGATCTATCCTAATTATGACAATTCTGGTCAGTCACTTCGCGATTAAAACGATCCATCTCATCTGATATTAACTTTTATGAACACTCATTCATTCCTGTGATACTGGTCACTTACTTTTCCCTTGTCCATTAGCTGATCCCACCACCACAGAACTTGTTTGGAACCATCTTGGCCGACTGATTCTTAGAAGCATATATATAATATATATGTGGATGATGTTCAATCTGTATGAAAACCAAAATCCCCTACTACTCATCAGTAATCAAAATACCGCTCAACAAGTCAATGATTTCTGTGATTTCAACTTGGAGAGAAGTCCTAGTCGAGGGGTCATCGATTGGAGTTAACAGACAGTAACTGTGTCTCCTCTCGAGGCGATCGGGCAACCTGATCATTACTCACAAGCGAAAGTGGTTGAGCGTTCACATATGATAATTCGGTCGTGCCTAATGTGAGGTCAATGGCGCAGTGGTCAACACGGTTGCCTCATGAAAGCGTGGCCGGAGTTCTAGTCCCGGCAGTGGCAAGGATATGCACTACTGACGAGCTCTAATGAGAGCGAAACTCGAGTCTAGTGCTTTTTTTGAAAGGGGCCGACTGGAAAGTCTATGGGAATGCGACAGCTGCGATCAATTGTGGGTGATGTTCAATCTGTATGAAATAACTTTACTCAACAGAACAGTAAGGGCCTTTATATTTCGTGACCACGTTGTTGCTTGACCACCATGTGGTTTTACCCAACTGTTGGTGACCTCAGTGTGCAACGCCTGCTGCTATAAACGCTCAAATGGCATACGAATCACGTGACCCCATCACCACACTGTAAGGTAACTACTTGACCAAGGGATTGCAAACTTGAACGCCCCAGAATGCGTGCTGATGAACATCCGCACTACTTGCACGATCATCCCACTCGTTGGCTGCTAAGTGGAAAGATTGTGATGGTCAAACACAGCATGTCTGTTCATGTCTTCAGCACTGACAAACCATGTTTCCGAACCATAAGGCAAAACTGAATTCACGGAACCACAGTGTACTGTTCCTTGCAATGAAAACCGGATGTCTTTTTGATACCAGCGACGGGGCAGGTTGATGAACCTAACGTGCACCCCACCATTTTTCCAGATGTTAGCAAACATCAGTGTGAAACTTACAATTGTCAAATCAGTTTGATTGCGACTTTTTTCTTGTGAACTTGAGTCAGCGGCCACAATAGGCAATCCTCATTATAAAAATTAGTCAGTGGAGGTTGATTGCTAGAATGTGTGAAGTATCAGAAGTGGCTGCTTCAAAAAGGGACTATTTTAGGATATATATTCTGGTCCACGACTAACAACAACGGATACAGAACACGGGAGATGAAATGCTTCTCGAGATATTGCAAAGTTTATGAAAGCTACCTTATGCGATCGCCAACTTACATTTCGAGTGAAAACAGAGCTTTCATTAGTAACTTGCGCACTTACTTTCCCCAGGCTACTGTATGAGCTCCGATCCACAAATTGGATGAAACCAAAGCCACTGCATGTTCCGGCATAAGCTTCGAGCTTAACCTAGTTGACCATGCTGCTTGTCCGAATATGGGCACATCTGTAGACAATTTGGTCAGAATCGGTGGTCCACGTTCCGGCTGTGCGGCTACCTTATCTCCCTGTTGATTTTCAGCGTCTTCGTCCACATCAAACTCGTCCATTTCCTCGTCCACATTTTGAGTTGCATTCCACCTGGAAAGCAAATCACGTGTACGTGATGGTGTGTATAATTGGATAAAGTGTTTCATCTAGTCAGAGATTTATCCCTATTTAAAGTTGCAAGGTGATTGAAGCCTTAATCGGCCAGTGAAACTTTCATGTTCTGTACTATTTATCCGAAAGGACTATTTTTCTATCGTCTTTCGGTTGGTGACAAGAAAACTGTATACCTACAAACGTCTTTACTTACACCAACAAAATGCATAAATCGAGTGCCAGTTCATCACAGTCAGAAATAGTACGTACATCTTTGCGTAACATTAGTGTTTTTCATCCAAATGCTTTATATGTCGGAAAGAATAATTAGAGCAAAGAGAGTAGTCTACTATACTATGCAATTACGGGCAGCTGTGAGAAAATTATGAACTATGGCAGCAGGGTCCTTTTACACCCCGCCTTTATGGACTACCGAACCTCCATGAGATTGGTATGCCGATTCTCCCATTACCTGATATGATGACTTCGCTTTACTGCCCAACTGCGAAGTGGCTCCCGAAATTGCTTAAATCCGTTCCAGAAGCAATCGTCTCGTTCAGTCTACGTGATATCTTTGAGTTTGTCGATTGCATACAAGATAATAATATGAATTCACAGAAATCGCTGTCATCGAACGTAGTCTCGTTATTTGCTTAAGTACCATTGCTGAACGCAGTTAGTTTTGTCTGCGATGTCAACACTGAGAGGGAAGAGGCTTGTGATGCAAAGCACTTTCGATTTACAACTGCTGCTCAACGGTGTGCGGCATCGATGCATAGATGAAGTGGCAATGAGGTCCACGCTCGGACGTCTTGTGGCTTATATTTTTATGTAAAAGCCAGAACTCACCACGCTTCAATCTACCATTATCTACTCCACTCAGAATCACTGATCATAGACGATACATTTATCACAACTACCTTTGTCACCAATCTGTAAATGAGTAATCGACACGTCTAATTGCGCCCACCGGTCAGTTACACTGATGCCTGAGAAAGATACTGGACTCCAAGTACTTCTTATACGTTCATTCACACCGACGGATAGACGGTACTATGCAGCGCAGGATTCAGCAGTCAGCAAACAAGCTTTCACGGTTTTGTACCTGTAAAACGAAAGAGAAACCTAACGTGTTGTCTAAATCATAAAGCATATGGAATTTATTTAACGAATGCACTAGGCAGTGAGCTTGAATTCATAGAGAACGTACTGCATAATATCATCTTCCGGGAACGAACCATCATTAGAAACATTATCAGAACGCCAAATAAGCTTGAAGTGCAAGACGTAAGAAAGAAGTCGGTGTTCTCTGAAGTGCCTTTCGCGAGTGACAATGCCGCAAAATGGCTAGCACGTAAACCCAGCCAGGCAATACGCAGAACCTAACACACAGATGAACATCTTATCCAAATCACCGCATCCTCAGATTCCCGGTTATATAGCAAAGACAGACTACCAGTTTACACCCAATCTAGATGCATTTACTCCTTAAGCTGTTCCTAAAAAGCGACTTCCGAGACAAGTCCGGAGGCACCACCAACGTAGCACGGTGAAGCATGATCGGTTGGCAACACTATCTCTGCTCGTTTGGCTCAAAGTGAATACCAGGTGAATAATAATCACACTTTCCAAGTCATCATCATCACCATCATAAACAACAACACACCAGTGTTTCCCGCTAGTATTGCCACACAACCATGAAGGAAAAAGCAAGCGCTGGACAGAAGAAAAGACGGAAGGGAGAGGAGACCGAATGCAAATAATCTGTACTGTCAGGATCATCGGAATCAAATTGCATGGCCGCTTGTAGTATCATCAAAAACCGTTTGTTCAGGCACTTCCTCTTTAATGGTCACAAATCAGCCGAACCGATGACCGACATGCGCGGTTAAACCAGCAGACAAGCGTGACTTAATATACTGATCAAGCCATCACCACTTAATTGACCAACGAATTCGTTTCTTTGCAGTAATTCCGATAGATTTCTCGATCTGGTTCTACCAACCCCTTATAAAATTGTACCGGCTTGAAGAAGACTTACCGAAAACATGTTCGCCCAACTGTCAGCATTTCAATTACAGAAGAGTTAAGGCGGCTGAACCAGACAGCAACTAGTCATGATATACTCAAAACCACATACCTCCTTCAAACTTAAATGACATCTTACCGCAAATTATTATTATCCCTATCCACGTCACTACAGTTCTACCGAACTTTAACTGACTTAACCTCTGTTTAAGTGCATCTCCAGGTTCGCTTGGCCAATGCTTTGTAAGACCGACCCAATAAACTTTCATACTTACGAGTGAATTCTGCTTTAAGTCGCTAAAATTCAGTTCGAATGGCCAAATTGATAACGATCTTTTAGACTCAAGTGCAGCTAAATCAATTCAATGTTGATAGCCAAAAACGGTGTTAAGTAATCGAAACTTTTATTTATTGGAAACTCTAAACTACCTATGGCCATCACTATCACAAAACTTCCTTTCCGGTACCTATCTAATAAGTCTGCTAGGACAGCAAACGTAAGTTCTACTAACTGACTTCAAGAAAGAGACAAGAAACTGTTAAATTCAGGTTGACAAACTTTCCTCTGAGTAGAGAATGTAACTTTCATTCGGAATCCAGTTTGTAGGGCTTATATTTTTGCAACCTAACTTAACGTCGTTGAGTCAGTCAAAGGACGGAGTGCACTCAGCTATTCAAAACAGTTATGCTGATATCAAACTATAAAGTGAATAATGTACTCTAACTTAGTTAGCCTTCAGTCAATAGAAAAGGTTTTCACGTCAGGTCATGACACCCGATACAATCAAGTTACTTGGCACTGCGTGGAAGCATCAGAATTAGGCTTCAGTGAAGTTTAACGTCGCTTTCTGTCAGCGATCCTAAAGGTAACGTTGACTCTAACCTATAGCGTCAGGAACCGAACGACCGCGGTAATTCAGATATCCACAACTCTTTGGTGGAAAGCGAAACAGGTTAGACTTTTCGACGATCAGTGATCATTGTCATCATCATCCGCACCGTCATCACTCTCTTCATCATCGTCAGGCTCATCCGCATTTTCAGCTTTGAGCCATGCCGACGGGTGCTATAGATCGTGTTGTGCTTCCTTTCGTGCTTAGGTTACTGGTAAAACATTCCAACTACCAGGTACTTTGTCACGTCCGACTGACACCGATCTACTTTTGTGCAGAATGTCTGATAGAAATCTAGTCTAGCCAACTACAGGTCTCGTGGTTGCAGTAATGACAACAACTTGCGTATGCCAACTGTTTCGAAGCTGGAGACCGCATCAGTCACGCTCGAAGTTGATTGGTGCTTACGCATAGGCAAATGAGAGACGGACTAAAGCTCGGTCAAAGATACCAACCCCTGCGGCACTTTTGATCTCCGTGTTTCAGTAGGCCACGTTGGTTGTGTTTTAAACTATCCGTCTGGCCCTTCTTACTACCGGTGAACAGGTAGTGCACCACAGTTGACAGATCGATACATCCCAGGCATACACAGCCCACCGGGGTCTCTAGTTAGCAAGTCGGCTAAACGAACAAAGGTTAAGTATCGCTTTCCAGTTCTTCAAGCTTACGAACTGAAAAATTCATTTCCCTATCCCAATGCCTTGGAGATAGCAAGACGAGAAAGTTAACTATACTCCCATGTACACTTGGATTTCATGCTAGCATACTGCGGACTCATTTTTAATACAGTGTCAAGCAGCTCGTGTACTCAAACTATGAAAAATGGGTCATACTGTTTTTCAGAACCTACCAGCTCACTCGGCCTTGGGGTAAAATGTAAGATATATGATGAACCCAATTCTCCACACTTGGATTAGCCAGTTCCTTTAGTGGTAGTGCCTCGTAATCCTCATTTTTCGAATAGCGCTGTCGTTCGCCACCTTCCTCGTCATCCATTTCTTCTTCTTCCTCTTCGCCGCCATCTCCAATATGGTAGAAACCTTCCGGAGAAATGTGTGTAGATGCGCTAATACGAGCAATCTGTGCACGGAGGTAGTTTGCTTCGGTACCGGGAAACGGAGGTGAACAGTTCACATGGGCGTCTAAGTTGCCGGTGAACATAGTGCAAAGCTGGAAGAAATCAGTTTGATTTTCAAGGTAAAAAGAAAGTTCATCTTACAAACGAAAATTTTGTCTATTAGGTAATAGTGGAAATTGAATAGTTGCATAACACGAATTCATGTTTCTTATCATATTACAACCCCATTTGTGGCATGTCGAAAATTACGTTTGCTCGTGAAAATTTCTAGTAAAAATGAAGCAATTTCATTGTCATCCGTAAATGGACATCTCAGAACCTAGCTACATCCTAGTGATTCTGAAGCAATATTTAAAGTCTACTTGAACCAACAACTCACTAAACGGAAGGTCGACATCTCAATCCCCTTCAGTGAGTCTGGTTCCTACAAGTACTGTGCAAATTTTCAGTCACTTCGAAAGAATGCGTCTTAGAATTTCTTTTGGAATAGTAGCTAGTATCAACGTTCTCATGGTGCGTGACTATGTAATCCACTGGTCGCCAAGCCGTTCCTTTCCACCGACAGCAGTCATGCTGAACAAAACATGACATGACACACGCTTCGTCAGAATAAAGAATGCATGACCTAACCAGAGCTTCTTCAGTTTCACTGGCTGTGGGCTCCAAAGACTGTGCCAAGCCTAAATGGATAATCTTAATGATTTATGGATGGAAACGTTCATCGAAAAATGAAGCGTGAAAAAGGTAGCAGTTCATTATTATTTCCAGCGTTGGGACGTCTGCGTGGGTAGTGTGGCTTAGGCTGCCGTTGGTCCTGGCAAAGGTCCACGAAGTAGCGGAGTAAAAAGAAAGTACAAATGTATAACGAGGAAATGAAAACAAATAAAATCAAATAAATCAAAACAATTAAGTTCCACGGGAAAGAAGAGTCAACCAGTTTGCGGATACATACCCGCCGTTGCCTGTAACACAACCCCACGTCCCTGCGCTGTTCTATCTAGTGATGTGGATAGTCCCCAACACTGCATAATCCGTGGACACCTCAGTGTTTGACTGTCTTGTGGTTTCTGCTAGCCACCAAAAGCTACAATGATTAATGCATGATGTGCGGACACGCCGTCGGTATACAGAGTATGTAGCCCAACCAGCAAAGACTGTATTTTCACTATCTCGATTAATAGTGTTGAACTTGTACATTTCCTGAACACGCGCCAACGAACTGCCGCGTTGCTAG
>LOND01001967.1:50084-61905 GCA_014220965.1 Paragonimus kellicotti | reverse complement strand
AATTTTCTACATTCAATCATGCCTGTATAAACTACTTACATTTCGAAGTCTTCTTTCAACAAGTTTCTCGATATATCGATATGCACGTACAAGGTCGTCGTGATATTCTGGGAATTTAGCTAGCAAATAGGTCATGTTTGATTAGTGCATGAGTTAGGGAACGTGCCGAGAACAGTTGGTGAGGAAATATGGGCTACGAAGGAGTTTCCCGTCGACCGACTCATGAGTGACTCAGAAGTGTTCAGTTGTTACACTCATGAGTCACTCATGAGTCGGTCATGAGTCACTCATGAGTCGGTCAAGAGTCGGTCGTGCTACCTGGGCGGTCCTCCAGGTTATGGCACTTTGGGTGATACCGAACGTAAAAAGTGTCACAATGAATGCCAGCCTCCTGCAACCCCAGTGAACAACCGTGGTCTCGGCTGGGAAACTCATTTACTTGGGGCCCAATTGTGATAGTCTCAGTAATGTTACGAGTGGATAATCTGGTGGCTCCGTACTTTGCGGATAACGTGTTAACAAAAAATACGCTAAAATTCCGACACCTGAAACCTGTTTTTTCTACTCGGCTTATCTTGGTCGAGTTTCCATGACGGAGCGGATTGGGTCAGAAACTGGTCAGTTTCTTGCACAAGTGAGGTTCTGAGAGTGTCCAATGCTGTGACGATACGACAGGAAGTTATTCATGAGTTAATCATGAGAAAGGATACTGGCCATAGAATGAAAAACTGAGGAGTTTCAGTCACCAGTGCTATCAGAACACAAGCACATTATAAGCACCGATACCCACGAGTTCGTCATCTTATGGAAAAGGCTTAGAACAAGATACAGTGCGTGACTAAAGAGTGGGTTTCCTAGACCCAAAATTTAAGATATTCAGACTAACTTCATAAGTGGAGTGAACATAAGGCAATGAAGGGGAAAATAATGGCAAACAAAGATGAAAAATTAGCTGACTTAAGTCCGAATCATTGAATTCTTTTGAGTTATTTCAATAGATCAGTCAGAAGACAACCTAAGACATGAATTCATTCCGCACACTCCCCTCATGAGCACAATTCCTGTTTCCACGCGTATTTTCGCTATTTTTGTCAAGCGGCCAATCAGGTGTAACCGTAGTGGAAAAAGCGTTGTGTCTACAGAGAAAACGTTTTTAACGACTATTGTCAGCCAATCAGATGCAGAGGTTGTACGGACTAATAGCAACTCAGTTAAACGCACGTTTAAATCAGCTGCTCTTACCAGTATTTCGCTCGGTTATTAACCTACCGCACACCCTCATCCCATTTACATCCCCCACTCTCCCCCGTAGTCTATAAAGCCCAACCAGCCGTTAGCATCGGTCTTCTTCAAGATGCCATTAGAGGGAAAAAACGCGTACACTACAGACAAATAACGCATTAATGGGAAATAATTGTACAACATGTAGAAACTGGGAAGGGTTAATCCGCATCCTGGTCGAAAGCATCCTGTTCATCCAGATCTACAATCCGTATGTTCTCCTGTATACGTGAGAATATCTCCATGTTACTACACACAAACCTGACTAGCGTCCTCAGTTTGTCGTGCTCAAATATTTCGGGCATGTCGTTTGTCCGCTGTGCAATGTAGCAACCCTTTACAATATTCACTCAGCATGCAATCAGGGATGGGTGCGTGTTCCGTTCTTTAGTGTACTTGCCCTAGGTACGTTCCGGATTAAGGCTATATGGCAGGTCTTACCTAGTAAAAAGGCTTTCAGTTGTGTTCGTTTGAATGCGAACGTGTGATGTGCACCGGAATACGTGATTTGTGCGGCCACCTGCTCTGGTCATCAGTCGTTCCAGCATATTCCTAAGCAGGGCTCCAGCACTGGGGGCACTGATACCCCGAAAATAATCAGCCTGTAAGCAGAACATTAGCCGGTCACTGAGCTTCACACTCACCATTGTGGAATGGAACTTGGAATCCAACATTTTTCTATCCGTTTCCTGTAGTTGTGTTACCGAAGTCACAGGTAATGGCAAAGAAGGTATCTGTTTGTTCGCCAGTCGCGTGATTTCGGCTGTCAGTCGTTCTATGGTCGCACGTAGTGCATTCATCTGTACATTGACGCAATGAGATAGCTCTAAGGGAGTGCGTGAGGTGCAAAATACATTTTCTCACCATTTAAAGCAGTCTGAAAGGATGAACTCAAATGTTGTAAGTCAGTCTTAGTAACCGCCTTCTCCTAAGCAACTTCCTGCGAGTATTAGAAACCGAAGTATTGTTTTCTTACTGTTGTCGTTTTGGACTATAGTGTGTACACCGTATGTTACGCCGCTGATGGGTATTCGGTGTTCGGTGCTGCATGACGGGACGGAATAATTGACAGCAGTAGGTCCAACATTTCTTTTCTTGGCACTATGGTCTCCATCGCTGTCATCGTCCGCAAAACGTGGTTGTTTACTGTTGAAATGTTACATAACTGGAATGACCAACGTACATTCGTCGTTTCTGGGGTAAACCCATGTTTATTGTGTCATCGCTGGAGGGTAGATTACCGCAGGTGTAACGGATTTCCATTTCCCTGGCATGTTCGAAGTCAACTGCAATGAAATGTTGGGACGTTTGCTGTTAAGTAATCTTACTTGTGGTAACCAGTATGCTTACTGGTAACTTCGGGTCGTCTGACTTCGGTTGCAAATGATTCCGTGCATACCTGTAGTACGAACTTCCAGGGAGTCGTGGAATGGCTGCTGTTGTTCGCGCAGCATTAAGCCAGCTGCTGCTGATGACAGCAACAGTTTCGTTGATGTTGGCGTCCATTTTAACTACAATGACATCTTCTTCCGTCCATATCGTAAAACGAACAACATTTCGTTGGTTGTGGGTAACGATGTTCACGCTAGCAGGAGAATAATACACGAACTCGTGCACCCAGAAGTCAGTAATAGTTTGAAAACGCTTGCAATACAGAACAGGTAGATTTGGGTCAGCATCGTCAATATCAACAATAAGGTGGGGCAGGTTGTAAGCAATGATTACATTATTGGGACCGGCACTGGAAATACACGAAGTGTTAAGGCGCAGCCTCCGTTTATTGCATTCCTTCTTTTGGGCTTCAACACACAACAACCGATCGGTCTCTACCACCTTCGCCATTGTACGCTCTTCTTTCCACCTGCGGTACAACTGGGCAGCGGGATTGCACGGGGAATGCAGCATACGTTTAACGTGGTAAATATACGACTCGAAGGGGAAGGCGGAAAACCTGTCGAGTTCGCCGTGGAGTTCTACGTCGTCCGCCAAATGTACAAGCGAATGGACATTGTACGTCATTTCGCCTGGTCCAACGAAAAATTCGTACACGAACTTGCGCAGGCAAGAATTTCCGTACTGAAGCAAAGATCGGCTGAAAACCGGATGGGCAAGAACATAAATCCCTATGGATAAGTCCAGGAAATTGGAGTAATTCTTTTCAGGCATACTTCCCTTTAACACCCATGGTCCGATGTACAATAGGAACTGCCTAAATTCACAAGCTTTCCAATTTTTAAACTCCGACCATCCTCGACAAACTCTTGGAAAGTCGCCTTTAAGTAGACGAGAGCATGCGGTTATGTTCAGATGGTGTCAATCTCCAAATGAATGCCTTTGTTATAAGGGGATTCCAGCCATAATGACATCAGCCTTCGTACTACACCGAGGCAAACGGAATGCATGTAGTCGTACGGAAAATGGTGTATCATATCCAACGGTAGAGCCTCAAACGGAGATTGCCTATGCTTCCTGGCACACCGGAATGATTCGTCTGTACGCTTTGGGCAGTCTGTTAAAGGATAAGTAACCTTGTGATCAGTGTATACACCTTTTGCGTACAGCGATCACAACTGACGTATCCAGTGTGCTCTGGCTTCCGTTTTACAAAAGCCCTGGCTGGCGAATCGCAAATAATGCTGCTGATAACCAACTTCTTTTGGACTGCAGGTTACCGACGGTAACTCCAAGTGATGTCAGAGCACACAGTTCAGCGACCATATCAGACAAATATTCGTTCACATTCGAAGGTTTGCTTCGACCAGCAAAAACGCCGACCATGAAAGGGGAGGTTGTAACCGGCTTCGTTAGTCTACAAAGTATGGGCCATAACTGCAACTTCGACGACTTGAAAGGTCTAACGCCATCAATGTGCAACTGGATGGCTATTTCATTGGCATTCAACAGTGATGCATCATATGGCAAGCGTGATAGGGCAGATTGCAAGCCGAAATGAGCATAAGTCCCACCAGCTATCAATTTCGAGGGGCAGTCACGTGGCGTACTCAACAAAGAACGAACGTCAGTTGGCATAGACCTCGCCAAAGGATTGATTATTCGCAAAAGCGCTGTAACTGCTCTCCTGGGAATCTCATACTCTGATACCCATTCTTTCAAACCTTCTATCACGTTGGACACTGTCCCACAATCCCCTGAGTCGCATGCAATTGAGGAACTGCTAGCACCTGTTTCGTTGTCAGCAAGCGAGAAATAACAGTTGGAAAAACGCTTACTCTTCATCGGTACTGCTGTAAGGACACCACCTTCAAACCGATCACCGGAATTCACCGCCAGTATGCATCGCCGTTTCCAGCGGTTGACAGTCCTCTTCGATGGCAATTGTATTGAATTCTTATGTGTTCTTCGACTTGCAAACATTCTTAGGTAGCTGTAATGAACAATAGGACAGTACAAGTGAACTACAATCACACAAATGAACACTTTTAAAGAAGGAACCTTCCGTAAACATTCCTTAGCTCTACCGGGCGCATACAATGCGCATTAATTTGCTCAATAAGACGTAAACAACCAGCATCATAAGCACTTTCTAAGATACCGTGTACTCAATTATTTGAATGTATGAAAACTGCTTGCATACTTAGATTAGAAAAAATGGTGTACAGAGGTATCATGTTCATGCACGAAAGAATACACCCTAAAAAGGATCAACGCGCAACCAGCAACTCACCTCGATAATGAAAGCCACAGGGCTTGTCAACAACCGGAGCACGTATCGATCAGAAGCAGTCCGCGTCGACAGCTGTACCACCTCACGAATGAATGCGTCATTCGACTCCGTTCACGACTACGCCATACGACCCAACAGATCCAACCAATCGACAAAACCACACATATCGATCAGTCCCCTCCACCCTGCATCACCGGGCCTCGCATGGTAAGTTCGTAGAAACTTGATTGGACACCTCCGTGACATCGAGCAGCAACCGTGCGTAGGTGGCAACATTCAGCCAATCACAATTCACCGGCGTGCTGACCCCGATCTGACCCTTTTTACGCGGAATTTTACGCCGATTGTGTTCATAGGGTCGTCAATCATAAACGTGACTAGTATGAAAGCAAAACAACAAGACTAAAATGAAACAGCTAAAAGTAAAATTCGAGTTGAATTGTGAATGGTACTCGCAGTCAAACCCATGACGAGCTAAGACTGACGGTCAGTTCTCGTGTGAACAGAGCCGGCTGCCAACGGCTGATCAACATTTTTTCAAATAAATTCGAAGACATGCTACTGACGCTGTAACATGTGGTTGATGAGTGTCCTACAATGAATGATGCGGCGTTTTGTCTTCGTTTATGGGGCTGAATTCTCAGGTGCCACAAAAGCACACACGAAACCTTAATGGACTCATGTGTGCACTTTGAGGGTTGGTATGCTCAGTTAAACGTCGTCGGTTCTCACTCAGCTGATAATCGCAACTGGTTAAACGTCAAGTTCGTCTATCCGTCATACAGCTGCCGACGGTTATCAATACAACGAAAGTGATGTCTTTCCATGATTCAGTGATTGCTACGCGGGTGCGATTTTGTTGCAATCGGATGTCATGTCGGTATCGATATATCGATACTGATATAATAATATAATAATGGTATATTTCTCAACGCATCTGTGAGAAACACGCTCAGATGAGCGTGATCAATGTACACATTTTATCGCTACATGCATAAATGCACTCCATACACATAATTAATAAATGTACAATATTGTTGATGAGTAGTAGGGGATTTGGTTAATTTCAAGTTGAACATCACCCACAATTGATCGCAGCTGTCGCATTCCCATAGACTTTCCAGTCGGCCCCTTTCGAAAAGAAGCACTAGACTCGAGTTTCGCTCTCATTTGAGCTCGTCAGTAGTGCATATCCTTGCCACTGCCGGGACTAGAACTCCGGCCATTCTATTCATGAGGCAACCGTGTTTACCACTGCGCCATTGACCTCACATTAGGCACGACCGAATTATCATATGTGAACGCTCAACCACTTTCGCTTGTGAGTAATGATCAGGTTGCCCGATCGCCTCGACGGGAGACACAGTTACTGTCTGTTAACTCCAATCGATGACCCCTCGACTAGGACTTCTCTCCAAGTTGAAATCACAGAAATCATTGACTTGTCGAGCGGTATTTTGATTGTTGATGAGTAGTAGGGGATTTGGTTAATTTCAAGTTGAACATCACCCACAATTGATCGCAGCTGTCGCAGCGAAAGTGGTTGAGCGTTCACATATGACAATTGGTCGTGCCTAATGTGAGGTCAATGGCGCAGTGGTAAACACGGTTGCCTCATGAATAGAATGGCCGGAGTTCAAGTCCCGGCAGTGGCAAGGATATGCACTACTGACGAGCTCAAATGAGAGCGAAACTCGAGTCTAGTGCTTCTTTTCGAAAGGGGCCGACTGGAAAGTATGGGAATGCGACAGCTGCGATCAATTGTGGGTGATGTTCAACTTGAAATGCACAATACACCAGTTTTGTGAATAGTATAACGAAACAGACATAGCAAGAGAGAAAAATCCAAGTTTATGAAAAAGCATCTGGGACACACGCGTCAAAAATGATAGTTTCAAAATTTTCCCATGTTCAATGAAAATGCTGAGTAGTTACATCAATTTTTGCTTCACAAGGTTAACACTGACCTAATGGTCAAGGTCATGCCGGAAATCCGTTATCTGAGGATGGAGAAAATGGCCGGTCGAAGAATTCCGCCAGTATTTGATGCAGACGGTTCCAGACATATGTGCAGACAATTTTGCTGCGTCAGGAACGACAGAAGCATCTACTTTTGCGGGGAAATGGCCGGTCCTCTGAACTGGACTTCGTTATGTCCTCAAAATCGACGGAATTTCGCAGACCTCGCGAATTGTCCAACCAATACGGGATATCGAGTGTCCGGACGTAGTGGAATGTTTTCTCGCGTCAGATGTAGTTGTGGAATCAGGAATGAAAAGCGAAATTACGTGATAAACGGAAAAACGTAAAATGGTCATGTGAAGTATGACGAATAATGGAATATGTGATTTTCTGGCCAAACCTTTTATATAAAATTCATAATTCCGTGTTATCTAATAAAATATATAGCACTAGCGAACAGTTGTTATCGTATAACGTGGAAAGAGATTGATTAACAGCCTTTTCTAGTATATGATTACAGCCGAATTCTGATGTCGAGATATAGAATGGAAAGAATGTTTAAAATGATAGAAAGATTGTCAGGTGATCCATTAGGACAGGAAGTATGGGTGGTAACGTAAGATTTGAATGTAACCATATGAGGCGAACAGGTTAAGTGTATTTTAGCGTGTACAGCCTTTGCATAATGATCAATAACCATACACAGTTGGTTATGATTAAGTATGAAGTACTAAGCTTAGGTATCTAGATAACTACATCCGATGGTGAAATTGTTAACTTTAATCTGCTCGAAGTGTACCAGACGTTGTATCACGCGACGCAGGGTTTCC
This sequence comes from Paragonimus kellicotti, assembly GCA_014220965.1. Classification (NCBI taxonomy): domain Eukaryota; kingdom Metazoa; phylum Platyhelminthes; class Trematoda; order Plagiorchiida; family Troglotrematidae; genus Paragonimus; species Paragonimus kellicotti. The sequence goes on along the minus strand of LOND01001967.1, from coordinate 54,147 downwards.
ACTCAGATGTTATTAGGTCCGTTTTCAAAAATATCGTCTTCATGCAGGCAGAGTTTGAAAATGGACATGACGTTCGGTAATGTCAGGAAGGTTTCTAAGCTTCGTTTGAATTGGTGTATATTCTTACTGGCTCTAACTGCATGTGGAAGTTTATTCCAAATGTAGGAATATTTCACTAGGAAAAATTTGAACGCAGCTTCTTACGGGATTTAAAAGCTGTCAATGTATATTTTTGTTCCTGAGGTTGTACATTGAGCTATGTTGTAAGCGAATCTCGAAGTTGTCAGTAAATTTATTGCCATGAACTAGATTATACATAAGTGCAAGGTTCAGCTTGAGTCAAAGTGGATCGAGTGCAAGCGTTTGGCAGCGTTCTCTGTAGTTCAGAGAAGACGGATAACCTAGTAAACCTTTCGTGAATGCACGTTGGAGACTTTCCAGAGCTAGCCTATCAGACTTGCGCAGGTGACAATATATGAACGTGCAGTACTCAAGTTGAGGTCGTACGCATAGTTTATAAAGGTGTAGTCGAGCTTCAGGAAGAGTGAATGAATGCTTAATGTAACCAATCGTTCGTCTAGTTTTACCTACTAGGAAAGATACCTGTTCTGAGAAATTGAATGAGTTTGAGTAACGTATACCCAGGTCTCGGACTGAGTTGGAAGTTGGAATGCTATGGCCATCCAGCTTTATAAAGTCCTCTGGTATATGGCAACCATGTGCAACGATGGTGGATTTATTGGCTGAAAATTTCATCAGCCAAGTTTGACACCAAGACTCTAATGACATGAAGTCCTTCCGTATATTTCCTAAACAAGAAGTGAGATCGCCAGGAGGAACAGTATAGACAAGTTTGATGTCATCAGCGAATAGGAATAGTTTGCCATGCTTGATAACTTGACATATGTCGTCTATATACATAAGAAAGAGTAACGGTCCCAGGACGCTTCCTTGAATCACTCCACTAGTGACTGGTCTGGGTGTTGAGCTGTTATCTCCTATTTTCACTGTTTGTGTGCGGTCTACAAGGTATGAAGCAAACCAGCTAAGCAATGGATCACGTATACCAAAAGATGCCATTTTGATCAGAAGACGCCTATGAGGCACACGATCAAAAGCCTTTTGCATATCCAAAAGTATAATAATTGCATTCCCTGAATCAGCAGATTTTGTAACATGGTTAAGAAATTCCAGCTGGCACGTCATGCACGAACGTTTGCTGAGGAACCCATGCTGGGAGTGGTTTATAAGGTTTTGTGATAGTAAGAACTCAACCATGCAACATTTTATTATCCTTTCCAACACCCGAGAACAAATTGAAGTATGGTTAATGGGACGATAATTGTTGATATCTTGTCGCGAGCCACTTTTATAGCGGGGGATTATTATAGAATTTTTCCATTGGGAAGGGAAGGAGCCTAATGTTAAAGAAAGTATATAAATATTAAGCAAAAGTAGAGGAATGTCTTCCCCTCCGTGTTTGAGAGCAACAGGGTGAATACCATCAGGATCAGGAATATAAGAAGGTTTGATAATGGCTAACTGAGAGCGTATTTTCACTGCATCAACAGGAACATGACTTAGGAACATACTTGTGTTAACAGGGAGAGGTGGAGGCAATATATTTCCTTCAATGTTGAAGGAAGCAGCAAAATAGGAATTAAAGGCCTCACAGATTGTAACAGGATCATCTACGGAAGTTTTGTTCTCTAGTGTTACTACTGAGATAATAGGGTCTCTCTCATAGTTCCTGCGTCTCAACAACTGCATCAACTCCGAGCTCTTCTTTTTGCCGTTAAGCGCATGTTTTTTCCTCATTTAGGTGGAGCATTTTGGTTCTATATTCTATCGTGTTAAACATTTTGTGCATCTGCATAATAAGGGAGAAATCTTTGTTTTTCGGTGCCGTGATTTGAGACTTTTGAGCTTATCTTGCTCCTTTGGATTGAGAATCCCGCCTCTACCCCACACATTACGGCGTTTTGATCTTAACGGGGCCAAAATGTTCATGCAAAACCTGAAATGTTCATTACATTCAGTTGCAGCACTAGGGTCAGAGGTCAGAAAGAATGTATTCCATCTCAAGGATCTCAATAGAGTGGTGAACATGTTCCAGTCGATGAATTTAATTTGGCGATAATATATGATTTTCGACATTTTTACAGCTTTCAGGTCAAACATGAAATTGACCACATTGTGATCACTTCCTGGAAACTGTTCTAGGACGGACACAGTAGCAGAGGAGATGCCTGTTGTAAAAATGAGATCTAAAGTGTGGTTCAGTCTGGTAGGTGCCAAAACGTGTTGGCGCCATCCGTTTATTTGGACGCATGCAAGAAACTCTGCTTGATTTGTAGGGGAAGTGAAAGATGTCCAAGAGATATTTGGCATGTTGAAATCTCCACCAATTATTTTGTACTGTGAAGGCAAAGTCGATACATAATTCAGTCCATTAATAAGGTTAGTCATGTCGCCATGAGTGGCGTTAGGTGGTTTGTAGACGCATCCTAAGAGTATCTCACAGGATCCAGCTGACACTGACAGCCACAATGAGTCGTTAATCATATCAAGACAGCTCATCAAGTATGGTTGCAGAATATTGCTCCCTTAGGTAAATTAAGCATCCTCCGCCACGTCCTTCACCGCGATTTTTGCGGAACATATGATAACCTATAACATGTAGTTGTGTATCTGAGGTCTCAGGGGTACACCAAGCTTCAGTGACTAGAATAATGTGAGGATTATATAAGAAGATGGAAGGTCTAAGCAATAAACTTAGAGCATTATTCTTATTCGACATCGTATTTAGATCTTTAAAGAAGTCTGAAACAGAGGGGTCTTTGTGACTCAAAGACTCTGGTAACGTTACTTGGTCTGATGGGGTTATAATGAGCCCATCAATGACTGACTGGGTGTCGCCTGCGTCTGAGTCCATGACAGAAAGTGTTGGAAAAGTGTCAGTAAGGTCTGGTGGGGTAGTGGAGTTATGGGAGGAGGACTGGGCAGGGGAGGTTTGAACGGTATGTGACCCGCTAAAAAGGGTAAGGTTGAAATGAATTGGTCATACCCACATGCACGTTGTCAGCAAAGAGATCGCGGGTTGCATTTAGGTGAGCATTCATAGTGTAGGGGCTATTCGCATTAAAAGGGGTGTTGAGCGTAGGGCAAGCAACTCTGGTGGTAATAATGGGGTTGTGGATGGGCCTTCCATTGAAGATGCGTTACGTAAGAGATTGCTATTGGTAGGCAGAGGCCTAGAATTAGGGGTTGGTAATAGATACATCCTTTTATTCACTGAGTGCGGATTTGGGTTTACGTGCTTATTTTTTCCTTATGATGCCAAGGAGGCAAACACGAGCGACCCGCAGGATGGTGGTTAGGGGGAGATAACACCGGTGTTTCACTGATGACCGTTCTGTGGGTTCCTTTGGGACGTGTTTAATGTTGGGATACCGGCGTGCGTTTGACTGGTAGAAGGACGGAGTCTTACTTTGTCTGATGCAGCTACCGCGCAGACAGGTTTAAATCTAGACGCTCCATTTGGTTCACTATGGGCACGGTTATTTACATGCTCCTGTTTTCTAGCTGACTCCTCGACAGAAGCCGCCCTTACGATAGGCAGGTTATTGGAGCTGTCAAGATCCACTGTTAGATTAATCAAGTCAGCGAATATGTTGTTTTCTGTTGTGGCGTTGGTGTTTTCAGGAGGATCGTTGGCACCCTCCGGCGTGCTGCAGTAAGACGAAGCTACTCGATTAGCTGGACCCGATTCATCATCCTTGGCCACTACCGTACCTTGTTTGATCACGTCCTGGGCCACACGCTTGGAGACGACAGTGTTGCTCAATGAGCGCTTCTGGCATTCCCTCTCAAGTGGTGTTCTATCCTGCATAATTCTTATTAGTTTGAGGGAAGTTTTGGACTTGATAAGGTCCTGGCATTGGATGAACTGTCTCGCAGTCGTTTCGCTCTGGAATTTGAACAAAAGCGGGCAGCAGATCTTTTGAGTTTTCTTACGAAGACGTATGCAGGTGTATGATGTTGGGTCTATACGATCTTAAAT
>LOND01001967.1:25977-49967 GCA_014220965.1 Paragonimus kellicotti | reverse complement strand
CACCTTGGGACTTTCGGGAAGTTTGAAGATGTAAGATAAGGGCACAAGATTCTCCTTTGAAGACTCAAATACAGCACAGCTTGCTTTTAGTTGTAATAGCACAGCTTCCAACCTAGATACCTCGCTGAGTGGATCCACCAACACATTGTCTAGGGGGACAGAACAGTCCTTAGTTTGAGAGATGCTGGTGGGAACCACCAGTTTATGTTCACCCGCCTCAACAGCAGCGACTTTGGAAGAGCGAGCGTGAGTTCTAGCACTGGAGCATTTGTGTTTGGGACGATCGATATCGATTTTAGAGCTAGAACGAGTGGTTTTGACACCAGTCGATCTTGTTTGACGACCGCTTTTGGTCACCATTATTCGTGATATAAAATATTTCGTGACAGACGTGGACGTAAACAAAATGTAGACAATATACACGGGATTAAAAGTGTCAAAAATAGCAATTATATCAGAAATTTCAGATTATATATCCACGCAATAATTACTTGCCCTTTTCGAATCGCGCGCTCGTTGTTTTATATCGAACCGATCGGTATATCGATCGTTTCTGAGGATCCGCAGGAGAGTAATGATGGATTACGTTGTCGCCGAAGGGAGATAAAACTCCTGAAGGAAAATTGGCGGCGTAGCCTGTCTCAGTGATCACTCCGGTTAAGAAAATATGGCTGACGAAGTCTAAAATTTCAATGTGGAGATGGCATTGATAACGATCCTTGCTACCACCAGTCGATGGGTGGTAGCATATTTCAGTGGGCCACAATTCTATGACAATGTAGCGGCTCTATTCGTTATCAATGACTGTGTTAGAGCTACGATTGCCATTTGTACTCTTTCGGTTTCCAACTTTTGTATGTGCTTAAACATTTGTTTGAACGAGTATGGATACCGACAAGTACCCCGCGCACTCGAACGTACGACCCCGCTGCGTGCTCGCTTGTCGTTCCGCTCTGTTACCGTTTCGTCTTGTTATTCGTTCGCTCTCACGTTGACCTCGCGGGTCGACAATATACTCCTTGTTTACTCGTTGCGTTATTCATAACCGGCCGACTTTGATCCGCACAATTCTACAGATTGGTGAGCCCCATTTATATCGTATATTATGGTGCACACTCGAGTTCTGTATTTTCCCTTTTCATATTACGTCCCCAGTGCGTATTATGTTAGTATATATTTATTCAAATTCTATATCCCGATCATATTCACTAAACTGCAATAGACATCATACAGACTATAGCCTGCATGATCCAGACCTATAAGTCTGAATCTTCGTCTTCCGTATCACTGATCACGTTAGCTGTTCCTGCTTTTGGAGATCTTGATCCAGAGCTGTGGTTCGCCGTGTTTAGAAATAGAGTTTAGCAACCGGCGTATAACAAGCGATTCGGACAAGTTCTCGCAGCATATACTGCAGTGGACAAGTAGGTATATGCTAGACGTTCGTCCACTAACAATTTAAAGCGCCCTCCCGATAGACATCAAACTAGAGAACGCAGTGGGGTTCAAAACAAACCGTGTACTTCCAGCAATGTTCGGAAATATGATAAGTAGTTAGCTCTAGCCTAGTCTGGGACCAACGGCAGCAACCAAGAGAAGAAAGAAAAGAAGCGCGAGGTGGGCTACCGCCCACTCGGCGGCACTCGAAAGCGCGCCAAGCGAAAAGTGCGTGGAACCTTCGAGTGCGTTAAACAACGCTCGAAAAGGTTCGGGTTAAACGACCTTGAAGAATGGAATAGTAGATGAGTCGTTAGGAAAAGGACAAGCGTTCGCTGCGTGCAATTAGTTGCACGACTGAAGAAAGTGGCACTGAGTTCATATCAGGCCTCCTATAGCAGGCGTACACAGAATCATGCGTACAGAACAAACAAGCGGGAAAACATGGTTGCAGCCGGGATCCTTAGAGAAGCCACACGATCGTTGGTCGGTACAACACTACGCCTCTCCAGAGATATGTTGAACCTGGTTAGCGATATCTTACTAGGCTCAGCAACTGATCGCTATGAGTCGGCTAAGCAAACGATTCTTAAAGAAACGCAGCCGTCCGACAAAATGCGTCTGGAACAACTGTTCCAACGGTTACAGTTAGGGGACAAGAAGCCGTCGGTTCTTCTTCGAGAAATGCGACATGCAGTAGGTAAATCACAGTTGCCAGAGCCTCTTTTGCAAGAGTTATGGATGCAACAACTGCCTGGGTATACACAGGGGCTATTGTCCGTGTTACCCTCACGTCCCTTAGGTGATCTAGCGGCTTCGGCCGATGCCATTCATGAACGTTTCCGACGCATGACGTCGTCACCATTAGTCGGGCATACAGTTACCTCCAGTAGTCCCGCGGATAATTTGTTGACCACAAAGGACGCTGAAATAGCAGTCCTGCGCAAGGCAGTTGAATGTCGTGAACGCAACCCTTCAGAACCAAACGCCGAGATAGCTCAGTTGCGACGTGAACTGGCGGATCTTCGTGCCAGCATTCAGCGTACTAGGTCGCCATCTAAAATTCCTCCGACGCGTGCCCGATCACCGCCCGGACTAAAGACTAGCGATCTCTGTTGGTACCATGAGACGTACGGTGATCACGCTAAACGATGCCGATCACCATGTAGCCGTCGTGGTAACAAACGTTTAAACTAGCAGGCCGGCGTGTTTTAGCGACGACAGCCACAGGCCAGTCAAACAACAGTCGCCTTTTCTTTCTAAAGGATTCGACCTCCAAAATGCACTTCCTAATCGATACAGGAGCAGAAGTTAGTGTCATCCCGCATTCGGTAACGGATGCGCGATCAGAAGCTGGCACTTCACTCCGAGCTGCAAACGGTACGCCCATTAGAACTTTCGGCCGTCGACTGTTGAGTTTAAATTTTGGTCTTCGACGCGATTTTCGCTGGGTTTTCCTGATACCTTGCCCTATAACTGGCGATCGATTTCCTCCGGCATTTCGATTTGCTGGTCGATGCACGTCGATCACGCCTGATTGATACCTCGACAAAACTCAATGTTCGGGGTAAGCCGTCGCATACGGCTGTGATCAGTCCAATGCTAGCCAATCCCGTAGTTTGCGAGCTTATGGGAAACTTTTATCCGAATTTCCTCAACTGGTACGCCCCATTAACGAAATACTGGCGTCGACAACCGAGGTCACGCATCACATTGTCACACGAGGCCGCCAGTTCGAAGTCGTCCACGCCGTTTAGCTCCAGATAAGCTCAAAATTGCCCGAGCCGAATTTGAGCATATGCTTCAACTTGGTTTGTTCCGTCCGTCTAATGGCCCTGGTCTTCGCCGTTGAACATGACACCTAAAAAGTGATAGCGACTGACAACCATCTGAGAAATTTCAAACACAGAACAACACAACTGCTCCGACAATTATCCGTTTCGAAGGTTTCGGTTGGAAGGTCGTTGAGCGGTAAAAAGGTCATTTTGGTGCGAGTATTTTGGAAATTTCGAAGTTTAAAATCGGAACTTCCAGGCAAAGTACTCACAATGCATCAATTTTAAATAAACAGCGGTACTGCAAATATTGAAATACATCGATCAAGTGCCAAAAGTACTGGTTTGGTGATAAAAAATTTCCACCATTTTTGCGAAAATCACCCGTTATTGGCGTTAGGTCACTTTTTCAAGTCTTGTAAATGCGCTCATTGCAATTTTCCAGATGGAATACGTCATTCTATAGCCTGAGAGTGCTTCATTTCGTGTGGTTTCGAAGATATGGTCGAAATGGAAATATACGACCACACAATGTTGGCATTGCATTTCAACAAGAACACTAACACATTTGATGATGAAACATGTATGACAACGTTTCCAGCTTCCTTGTCTATACGATATTTGTACTGTTTCTCCTTGTTTGGAAGATTTCAGGTAGATACTGGTCGACGAAATGTTGCCCTTGGAAATGGTTGGAAATGACGCTATCATATGGCTGTTTTCATCTTCGGTTGATATGCAGCGGCGTGAGAAAAGGGTATCATGTCCCACTCTATCACTTGGAATCTTCAGAAGTAAATTCTATTCACTCTACTGCATTGTTTCCAACTAGATTGAGGTCGCGTGTCGTTCATACGAAACGGTATACGGAAACAGATGAACTCAAGCTGCCTGCCGATCATTGAGAGGTATACCTCTCAGCCAGTCGCGACTTGATGGTTAAAACGCCAGGTATCTATCGCGGTGCAGAAAAATACTCCGATCAATATGACAATCAACGGACTCAAAAATGATGATTACCATGTACCACAGACGCTTCAAATACAAGTTTCTCATCACTTCCCGCATGTGTTCGTTCTCCATGTTGTTCATGGCGAACGTCATTCGGAAGGAGCAGCTACTAGTGTGAATGCATACTGCATTCTCAGACGTTGTTCATAGCCTAAGTCAATCGGATGGAGCAGCTACTAGTGTGAACGCATACTGCATTCTCAGACGTTGCTAATAACTGTACGCAGTCGGGTTCAGTCATGTTGGAACTAGTCCAACAGAATAATACCCAGTCTGTACTCACTATCGAAAACCAATCGACAATGAAAACAAAGATTCAGCGCGTTGACCCTCGTGTATTAATATCGACAAACACATACGTGTTTGTTTTAATCGATCATTAAGTAAAAGCGACATTATGGTATATAATTCTCGAGATTCGGTATGGCTGCTGTTATTGTTGTTGGTGGCCTATGAGAATAATAATGTTAATAATAATAATGGTATATTTCTCAACGCATCTGTGAGAAACACGCTCAGATGAGCGTGATCAATGTACACATTTTATCGCTACATGCATAAATGCACTCCATACACATAATTAATAATTGTACAATACACCAATGTTACCACACAGAGATTGAATTACATTTTGCATATATTTCTCATTTTTTCATTCATTCATGTTCTTTTTTCAATTTTTTATTTGCAGGAAATGGATTATATTGCGACTTTCAAGACATGTTTGAGAACCGTGAATTTCGCACCTTCTCACAGTTCCAGGAGTGCCTTCAGAGGTACATGGAGGAGGTGGGCGTTATTTACGTTCGTGGGACGAGCCGTAGGTCGAAAACGGTTCTGAAGTACGATAAGGTAAGGTTGCATGGTTCCCTGAAAACCCTGCAGATTTATTATCGTTGTACGAAGTATAAAAGTCGTAGGAGTGTATGCAGGGGTGTGTCTAGTGGGTTAACTGTTAGTTTTAACAAATCAGTTCTCGCGATACATGTTGCAGATCACGCTTTCATGTGGTCCGACGTAATGACTCCGGTTGTGTGCTCTTTCGAGCTAGAGCACAACCACCCCTCAACCGTCTGTCCCATCCCGCAAATCGTGGACTCACTGTATGTGAATTGAACGAATGCAGGAGTCTGTTTCAATACAATACACCAACTGCTGATATTAAGCAGTATGTAGCGGATGTTTACGGGAAGTTTATCACAACCGCTGACGTTGGAAACATCCGCCGCAAGTTAAAGCCTGCATTGTCAAGTGAGTTTGTTATGTAACAATGGTAACGGAACATCAGAGAACCTTGAGGAAGTTCTGTCGGTGATTAATGCGATAGGTGTGGTGCGCACCATGCGGGATGGTATGGGACACGGCCGACCCGTGATGTACGGGTAGGTTCGTAGTGAGAAGTATGCTTCACTACGTAGGCTGTTCGAAATTTTTCAAGAAATGATGGGCGAGCACATTGTGGTGAAGACGTTTGTCATGGATAAGATGGCCGCGCAAATGAGAGCAGCCCATGTGGTGTTCGGCTGCGACATAATGTGTTACTTTCATGTACGCCGTACGTAAGCGTGTAAGTGGGTAACATTTGTTTGTCATGTTCGTTAAAAGACGAACTCTTTCCGCAGTCGTTATCTCTTCCACCGAATGGCTACGGTAGACAATGAGGAAGAGTAAGTTGCACCTTTACACCGTATACCGTAGGTTCAAACGTGACTTACATGTCATCCGCCGAACGGATAAGAATTTCTGAATTATTTGTTGTGTCATTGGCTGTACATCAAGCTCAAGTGGGCCATTCATGCGCAAGCGATGTTGTCCACTTTGGCAATCGTACGAATAATAGGCTGGAGAATGCAAACGGACGGTTGAAGAAGAGGACGCACCGCAAGGGATTTCCTAGCCGTTGCCATTCAAAAATTATGGATCCACAGCAAGTGGCTGATGCGGGAGTACGAAATACAAACGACGTACGAATGCGACCGTCATGAAGTTGTCGATGTAGACTGGTATGTCAAGAACATTCTTCACAGAATGACCACGTTTGCAAGCCATCTTGTCCAAAAACATCTGAACGGACGGACTCCACGACTCCATTTCGAAAGAGTATCTGAGTGCGAGGTAAGGGATTCATTGGTAATCACCTTGAACATTGCAGCTTCGTGTGCAACATGATGGCGACGCTTTCGTCGTGGATAGCGTGCAGGGCACATGTGAGTGTACTCTTCGATGTGGCTTCCTTGCATTCACATTCTGTCAGTGTTTCGGAAACACTTCTACCCCTACGGTAAGGCGTTTTGTAGTTTTCATTTCCGTTTACAAAGGTCGAGTCCCCATTCATGAGCGGTGGCTGGCGGAGTACAATCTGCCAATTCGACGGTTGGTGGGCCCGCAGCTTCGGCCTCTTGCTGCAGCCAACTTCGACCGTCACTATAAAGCCCTGCATAATGTACTTGAAAAACTGCATGACTGCAGCAGCCGCACTGCGGTGACGTGTTTCAACAGCATCATTGCATTTGCCAGTAAAATAGTGGAACGTGCTACGACTGGCTTACCTTTGTACGACTTCCCCACTGGCTCGTCTACAAGCAGTATGCAACCCAGATGGGTGAAGAAGCCGGAAACAGGATTGCCATGTGGACACCGAGATGGTCACGTCTGTATGTGATTCAGGGCATCAGTCATCCGGAAGGACACGCAGAACGCGCGAAAACCAACGGCTACATCGTGTGCTGAATGAAGGTGGAGTTAGTATGTACCACTTTCCACAGACTTCAAATATATAATTCACGTCGATATCCCCATGTGTTCGTTCTCAGTGACTTCAGACGTTCACCTGCGTTTCAGCATATAGTACTGTTTGGCACAACTAGTAAAGTAAAACAAATGAGTGGATCATTTACAGGTGTCTAAGCATGGACTGCTGCTTGAGTTAACTCGCGAAGTAGGCCAAATGGGTGAAACAGTTATGGGTGTATAAGCTAACAGGGTTACAATGAACTGTGGTAAGCTTTCAAGCGAGAAGTGCTTCACGATGTTGCTCGTTCAGCAGATCACCTCGTCGGCATTCCAGCGTACGTCATGATTCCATGGAAAATTTGCAATAGTGGTAGCAACCGACGGCTATGCATGCCGAATATAACTAAGAAAATACCACTGACTTGTCCAGTTTTTGCGCATAATCCTACGTTGCAATGTTTTATGACGTATCTTACGTTTGCAGCTTTATAAAAGCGTAGTCCTCATGATCCAACAACGGTTCAATCGTCGGAAGTATAATCACGTTTTCCTGCCTAATTACATTCAGATTTAATAAAAGCATGTGTTTACTGATCAATGACGTCGAGTTTCATTACAATCCGCCATTAATTTTCTTGAATAACGTAATCTGCACACTTTCGTTGCTTCCATTAATCCCTATGCCATTAAACTACCGCACACTCCTTGCTTACGTCTTCGGAAGATTAAAACAAAAAGATGTTCAGCAACAGAATTCTACGATTTCAGGAACTGAAACACGCAACAAAATTATAACAACTTCGGCAACTTGAAAAACATTTTTACCATAAAGATTACGGAGATATTTTTGGTCTACCGATTATACGCAACCCTGATGAGCGTTTCTACTATGTGCATGTTGACCTGGTCGGACCTTTGCCACCCTCGAATGGGTGTACGTATATCTTGACATGTGTAGACAGATTTACACGTTGGCCAGAAGCTATACCAATTCCGAATTGCTCGTCGGAAACCGTCGCACGGGCATTCTTGGAACGTTGGGTTGCCCAGTTTGGTTGCCCCGCGGTAGTGACCACCGATCGCGGGTCACATTTTGACTTAGCCTTCACGTCACTTCTCAACACACTAGGTTGTAGTCGAATTCGCACAACAGCTTACCACCCGGCAGCCAACGGGTTAGTTGAACGTTTCCGTCGCCAGTCGAAATGTTCGTCATTTGCCGGTAACAACTCTTCGTGGCACGAGGTTCTGCCATTAGTCTTGCTAGGTATCCGAAACACGCTGAAGGCCGACCTGCATACCACCCAGTCCAGTTGGTCTATCGGTGCTTCTTACACTTACCAGGAGGGAGACTGATCTCCCACACGCACTGGTACTCACCTACTTTGCGGATGACGGTGAAGCGACTCTAGCCGACTCGACCAAGGGAGCAGACGACGCCAATATACACACATCCTCGTCCGTCAATTTGTTCTCACGTTTTGGTGCGTACGGTTACTCCTCGACGACCTTTACACCCGCCGTATACAGGTCCATTCCGCGTAATCACGCGATATGATAAGACTTTCGTGTTGGAGCGCAAGGGTAAACGCGAGGTTATCTCTATCGATAGACTGAAGCCAGCGTTTATAGAAGTACCTGATGTGGAAATTGATTCGCGACCAGCAACATCCTCAACAGCTAGAACATTGCCTAACGTTTGTACAGATCCGGTTTCGGTTGCGACTCCGCCTGCCTCGACGGAGCCAAGTCTACAGAACAGACGTGGTCGAGAGTTACGGAGGCCAGTGCGATTTGCAGACTACGTGGACGTCCGCCGCATCTAGTTTTTGTTGTTGCACTTTCTTACCTAGTTACTTTTAGGTGGCTTCACCTACAGCGAACTCTGTCAACAAGACGTTTTTTCTATAAAAAAGAAAAGAAAAAGCCTCACTCTTTTGGACACAATGGAGGCAGAAAATCGGTGAGGTTAACGGTTCCCATTAGTAGCACAGCAAGGGAACGCTAGAAAATTCTAAATTTGGAATGGGCCTTTTTTGATGGACGCGAACACGGCTACGATCTCACTAGGTCGATCACAACTGACTTGTCCCCAGGCCCCCTGATTGCCTATGATTATTAACCTCCCGAACAGTGTTCTGTCAACTTACTGCAATTGTTCTCCTTCCGTCATTCACCGGCCGTAGACGCGAGCTGTGTGGCAGGAGTAAATTGGACCATTCATGCTCGTGTCAACGGTTCCGGCTAACTGAAACACTCCTACATTGTCAAAGTCAACACTGGTTGCCTTCTAGGGGGGAGCTCTGTAGCGACCCTATTTGTTCATTACTAACTATGTTAGAGCCACGATTGCCATTTGCATTCTTTCAGTTTCCAACTTTTGTATGTGCTTAAACATTTGTTTGAACGAGTATGGATACCGACAAGTACCCCGCGCACTCGAACGTACGACCCCGCTGCGTGCTCGCTTGTCGTTCCGCTCTGTTACCGTTTCGTCTTGTTCTTCGTTCGCTTCACGTTGACCTCGCGGGTCGACAATATACTCCTTGTTTACCCGTGGCTTTATTCATTAACAGCTGGCTTTGATTCTTTCAATTGTACAACAGAAAAAATGCTGCCTGTCAAGCAGCCAGGGCATTCATCTCTGTGGCGACCTCTCAGTATGGCACACTCTTCGTTGATCTTTTCTCGTACAGTTTGACACTTCCTGATGAGGCGTGCTTGTGTAGTACAACTGTATGACCCATTTCCTCTGGCGTGAATCTCCACTTTTTCAATCTGCGCGCTACACGCAGGGCGCTTGCTGGTTGTACATGTTCTTATTCCTCGGTCGTTGCAAAAAATACAGTACTGCGCTTATTATTGTCTTTTGAAATATCGCCGTGGGGCAAATCAACGAATCTGGAGTGAGATGTTGCGGGAGGGTTCCCACAGTTGTATTACTTCTTCCAATGACATCTCAGATCGTTTCGCTCCGCAAAAGTGGGGAACTTTTCAGCGACGCCTAAAGAGAAAAGAATGTAAGTGATGGCTATGTTGCCTCGAGGTCTTCGTTATTCGAGTGGGTGAATATAAGGACTTTCTAGCAGAAATTCACAGGTGGGGATTCGGTTGCTCAATATCCTCTTCTTGGCAGCTCCCTGAACATGCTATGATGCAGTTGTCTTTTTGAAGGCCAGCAAGCATCCTTGAGTCGCCATAATCAAGTAAAGTTCTGACGTAGACCATATAAGTGTCCTGGGATGCATGTCTGCTATATAGTTCTGAATGCAGCACAGTGTAGCGAGTATGATAAATATTTTTGATAGTCACATTCATTTGTACATATTTGATGGTTTCGGTTTATTACCTACGTTTTTCCAGTCAGCTGACTGAAACAAGTTATGTAAAAAATGATTAGCCTGGGATACCCGCCTCGTAATATCCGTCCCGGAGCTAAAAGCATAACTCGCTTTGCGCCTGGCCGGCTTAGCGTGTTAGCACAACTCAGCACGTCAGCTGTCGTGTAATCATATCGACCCTGGAAAATAGAGTATACGGAGAAATTTCTCTCTACACTATTCTCCAGGGTCCATACCAGTACACGGGGATGAACAAGCTGAGTGTCTGCTTTTCACTGTCGATCGTTTTTGAGTAGTGAGTGCTGACTGGGCGTTATTCTGCTGGACTGCTTTCAACAGTTGCTGAGCTCGACCTGCCATTCAAACGTTCCGCTATAGTTACCGCTTACGTCTTAGTCAGTCTGTTCCATTGCACACTCGCATATTCATTGTTTTTCCAGAGGTGAGGCTAATCAATTGTTTTCCTCTGTCCGTATATAAGTTTCAGATATGATAATTTATATATTTTCTCAGTTCGGCCTAGTTTATAATTCCTGGAAGCCCATAACCGTGTCACCACTACTCCACATCCGCAACGTTATCTAAGCACGTTGACAGTCCCCCTATCATTTTCAGTACTTCCATTATTGGAAATGGGTCCTCTTCGTTGGTTTGTTTACTTTGAAGCAGAACGTTTCGACAATGGAATTTTGTCTGATCAGGCAGAAGTCGGCTGGTTGTTACCCAGGCTTCTGAATGAAGTCAATGCAGCTTCGCCATGCTATAGTAAACAAATTGGTTGAGATTAATCACGAGACCTTGAGAAAGCAGTTATTAACAGGGTGACACTCTTTTGATAGACCCGATTGCAACAACTTTTTCACGACCTTAAGCTAGGTTACAAACGCCCTACAACATTGCTAGCAGAAGGGCAAAATTTCATCCAAGACTCGCACGTGGACCAATCCCTCACGAGGGGTCTGTGGCCTAAAAGAGTGCCAAAAGCAACCCAATCAATAGTTTCCGTTGCTTGTTCACAAACTCCTGCCGAGACAGCGAAAAGTCGCTGATCAAGTAGTGGAGCGTTTTCAACCACTGTTGAGTTGCTTGAGTTTCACTACATCCTAGTCCATGTCCCACAATAGGCATGCGCGGTTCCAACAGTGTGGTTACCTCAGAACGTGGTCCAACAGATATTGAGGTCTTGAGAGCAGAAATATTTGTATTGAAACATTGTTTCAACAAGATTTCTTCAGTCCGACTGTCAGGTTGTCGAACTGGTAAATCACTCTGGCGACACATACGGCGATCAAAAACGAGCTATTGTTGGTACCGCAAACGTTTTGTTAACCGAGCTGAACGGTGTATCAAGCCCATAAACTAAGCATCCTCAAGACGATGCAAACTCAGTAGCCGACCCTTGACCGCAAACAATACTGCCGGTGGTGACTTCCCCTGTCGCCTTGTTTCTGCGTGGGATGTAGAAATCAGACACAGGCACCTAGTTGGTACCCGAGCGATGGTCAGCGTGTTTGGGAGCCCGCAAGCCACAGCTCCGTACCGCAAATAACATGTCTATAACTACTTCTGAGCAACGGTCTTTAAAACTTAACCGAGACCTCCGGTGGGCATTCCGCTGGGTGTTGACAACTTTTGCGGCACATTCCGCCACAATTGGCATCGAATGTCTCCGACAGTTCGACCTTCTGGTCGACACGAGGCGCCATCTTCTAATTGGTTCCCATATTGGACTGAGCATACCCAGCACGCACGCAACAGTTGCGGCCATAACACCCATATATGCCCATCCCGCCGCCCCTAGGCAGTTTGTGGATCTCTTCACTGAGTTCCCGCAGCTCGTTCGCTCATCGAACGATATCCCGTCGGCCCTCGACAAATCATGCTCAAAGAAACAAAGTTCGGTCACAAGCTCGACTTCGGAATTATACGTCCTTCTGATCATCCATGGGCCTCACCGCTGCATATGGTCCCTAAAAAGTCAGGTGATTGGCGCCCATGTGGTGATTACCGCAGGCTCAATAAAGCAACCGTCCCTGACAAGTACCCAATCCCGCACATGCAGGATTTAACTACTTGCTTACATGGAAAAACATATTTAGCAAGATAGACTTAGTTGGTGTTCATTACGAGATCCGGGTAGCCGGATAATATATACCCAAAACCGAGGTTATCAATATTTTGAGCCCTTCAAAATTTCTTCGAATGCCGCTTGGTTTGAACATCGCAGCTGTAACGTGCGGTCGAAACCAGCAAGCGCGCACAGGTTGAATTTGAATTGTGTGACGAGGCGTGCTGCTGTGTTGTTGACGCCGTTTTAGTTTCCGTTTGTGTAAGTCGTGTGCATGGCTTACTGGGCCTTTGGCTCATGCTTGTCTGTATTGTTTCCTTTTACAGGATTGTTGTTGGAACCCTCCTTCGGAAGAACGCTGTCCCCCGGTGTCTCCACGTTGCCCCAAAATTGGTCCGTAAGTGTGACGGACAATCGAAGTAAAAGCGGCTGGCTGCATGTTAAACAGCTCACACGTTTCATAGTTTCATTTGTGAAATGATGAGCGGTTCGGACTCCGTGTACTCTTATCTGAATCATATTTCACTTGCTAGTCCTCAACAAGTTATTCACACATTACGCTTCTTCGCACCCTACTGGACCGTTTGAACAAGCACGTCGTCAGGGTTAACACCATCATGCCCGGAATAGTTAAGACCACAAGGAACTTTATAGAGAGAAGGCACTTTCCGCCAGGAATTCGCCATGTTGCGGAAGAAGAATGGTTCCCGGGAGAATATTTTCCCCGAAATTATTTCACAAAAATATTTTCCAAAATTGATTCGCCCAGGCCCAAATCCACTGAGGAACTATAAATACAGTTGCTGTAAACCACTATTTTGCCTTCGGGCTGAGCAGCAAATAAAGCTCGTTTGAAGGCCGTCTTTTTCCTTACTTGTTGGGGGATCTAAGTTGCGAGAGTTGGGTTCCGATATTTGCGCTCTGGTTTTCGTGCAGTTTTGCGATATCGTTGCGTTCGTTCGTGATAGAGATACTGCTCGTGGTCTTTGCGTTTGTTCTTGCCTTTCTAAATCAGAGGTATCGCGACAGTTTTTGGTTCCTTGAAGCACTGCCAACGACCTCTGAAGAAACGCTATTCGAACGGTCAACAATCCAATTGGAAAAGAATAGCTGCCCAAGTAAGCTCCAAAAATGGAGCTCGAAAAACATCCTGTAATATCCTCGTCGACTGTCACTATTCGCCGCAGTGATGAACTGTTCCGCGAGACCTACTTCAAAGAAGTGTTTGAGAATTAAATCACTGAAGAACCGTCCATATTCAAGTGAATATAGATCACAAATTCATTGTTCAGACTCGTACAGGAAACATTTCAGGGCCTTGACTAGTTTGATATCCGCACACCGGACATGTTCAACAGTGTGTTTGTTTCTCTTCAGGCAGTCATATATGATCTGATTAACAAATTTCAGAAGTGTTGCGATATAAACCGTGTAGAGCGCATGAAGCCCTCACATGTCCATGATCAGGAAAGTGCGCTTAGTCATCCTGAGAGAGGAAAATTCATTTTTTGCCAACATCTCGTGACGATACGCGGAAGATGAGGTGTAAGACAACCAGATGTTGGCGCCAAGTTACAAAAAGGCCAGTTATTATTGCGTGCAAGTGTATATTACGTTTATATCATTTAACCGCTCAAATTAGCATACTATTTGATCAATTCTGTTACCGTTAATTACTCTGAAACGTTTTGATCATAATTCGTAATTTTTGAAAAAATATCATACCATAATGCCTACTAAGTCAGCTAGGCTTCAAAAATTGTCGGTCGCCACGCGATCAGCCTCATGCAAAAAAGGCATGATGACAACAAAGAGAGGCGTAAAGTCCCCAGACACCACGTCCAACACCTACTCCATTCCTGCCATTGCTAAGGAGCCAAAATCTGCTGCTAAAGCGATAAACTCAACGGCCAACATTAAACCCTCACAAGGAAGGAACAACACCAAGTTGTGTTCAGTTCCTATTACCGATGTATTTTCAGATCAGGTTAGAAAAATAACTGACTTAGAGGCTGCAATGGCAAAACTACACAGTAAGTATGAAGAGCTCACCGAAACTTTGCACCAGCTGGATCCGATAATGTAAACATTTGTTGATTTGTAACGCCTGTAATTATCTGTCATGATCGCGCACATCCGAGCGTGTCTCTCACGAATGCGTTGAGAAATATATATTATTATACCGCAACATGAAAAAGAAAAGGCTGCATCACGTATGAAAATCTCGTTTTCTCCGATGTTATTCCTCTGGTGGAAATAAAGTCGACGGTTTCTGGTGCCGTGTTTTGAAAGTTTTGAAAGCAACACTGTGCTCGGCTTTAATGTCAATGTCCATAGTGTCGTCAAACATTTCTAATAATGCCAAAAAGATGGATAAAGCACAGTTCGAAAAAATATAGTCGGGCTCACCAATTTTGTAGTGACTCAATCAGTCAGCTTATAAAATATACTGAAGATATGGTAATAAAAGGAAGGTTGTGATGGTAACGGATAGGCCTAGGAAGTAGGCGTTCAAACAAAACAAAAGACGTGTAGGTAAAGGTAGGAACGACTCACTGATAAGTCGAGGTCCGCTGAGTTGAATAGACCACCACAAGAGAGAAAGACAGCGCCAGGGTTGAGGGTTGAAACGCGGAACACAGAAATATGCCATTCAAACTACTTCACATTCTCCGAACACTTACGCTTTTTGAATATAGTCCGGAGAACCTTCAGCTCTCAGCTGCATATGCCGTACGGACTCACGGAACCGCATCATTTTATTCATGTGCGTCACTTTGCACGCAACGTTCGAAATGCTGGACAATACAAAATGTAAGCTTATAGTGAAGCTAGTAAAACAAACTTACATAGAGTCGTAGTAAAAAAGAGAGCGGGGTATGATTATTAATTTTTTTCGCTGGGGAGGAAATGTGCCCGATAGAAGTGATAGTGTGAACAAATTTAATAAAATGATCGGTATATCCTCACCCCCTTGCTTGATAGCGACTGGTGGGATACCATCAGGTCCAGGATGGATTGTGGGTTTAATAGTAGCTAATTGTGAGCGGATACTTCTAACGTCGATCGATACATTGCACAGAACTTTAGTTGTTTCCAACGGAGTATTAACGGGTAATACTGTGTTTTCCACGCTAAACGCAGCAGCAAAATGTGAGTTGAAGATTTCACATATTTCAGTAGGGTCGTCGACAACCGTTTTATCTTGGAGAGTTATAACTTTTATAGAAGGGTTGTTTGATGAAGAAGTGGTTGAGGATGGAACGCTTTAATAAGCGCTCCATTATCTTGCATGGAATGCTAGTAAGGCTGATTGGCCGATAGCTAGTCGGAGAGTGCCGGTCTCCCGCTTTAAATATGGGCGTGACCGTCGCCTCTTTCCATGCGCTAGGGAGAATGCCAGTCTGAAGTGTCTGTCTAAACAGCTTATAAAGGGGTTCTGCCAGACTAGCAGCTGCTTCCTTGAGAATCCTGGGATGGATCTTGTCAGGACCCATTGCACTGTATGAATTAACCTTGAATAGAAGGTCTTCAACATCTAGCACAGAAAACTCAGCGGTAACCAGTGGTTGCTGGAAATTCTGCAGCGGTAGGACGGGGTGCCAATCCGGCGGTGCGACGTTGTAGACTGCCGAATAGTATTCCCTGAATAACTCGGCCACAACTAGTGGGTCAGATGAGGTTTCCCCGTCGGACAGTCGCAAAGAAAGAGCCGAGGGTTTATTCTTTCTTAGTCGTCGCATATGCTTAAATAAGAAATTCTTGTTCCCGCGAGCTCTGAGGAGGACCTTTTCTTGTACGAGTTTGGTGTGTTCACGGATTTCCCGCCTACACCTATTTCGAACAATGTGGAACGCACCTAGGTCCTCCGAGCTTCCCGTAAGCTTATGCTTCGCGTATAAATGGGAACGTTCATCGAGGAGACGACGTATTCTGCGCGGAAGAGGTGGCCGATAAGAGAAAGTGCACAGTTTGCGCGGTACAAATAAGTCGTCTGCTTTCTCAATCGCGCTTTTAAATGCGTAGTAGTTCTGGTCCACGGAGTCATAATCAAGAAGAAGTGACCCTAGGTAGCTTCTCAGACCGTTAAAATCAGCCTGGTTAAAATTTCGAACTGTGGACTTTTTTACTGGTTGTTGTAACCAGTAACAGATAAGATCAAAGGTGAGCAGAGAGTGGTCACTGTGACCAAGTGGTGGCTTGATGATCACTCTGTCTACCAGGTGGCTCTCATTAGTGATGACTAGGTCGAGCAGAGAGGGAGTCTGACCAGGACGATGCCGCGTCGGGGCGTTGACATGCTGTGTCCACGCTCTCCGTCGTATCAACGTCAGTAAGGAAGTCGAGAATCCGCTTTCACATACCTGGTGAGAAACTGTTGCCCAACCAAATGAGGAAAATTACCGAAGATATGGTAATACAAGAAAGGTTGTAACGGTAATGGATAGGCTCCAAAGGTAAGCGTACAAACAAAACAGAAGACGTATCGGTAAAAGGAACGACTCACTGATAAGTCGAGGTCCGCTGAGTTGAATAGACCACCACAAGAGGAAAGACAGCGCCAGGGTGAAGTTCGGAAAACGACCGACGGATAATTCCACACGCGGCGTGGGATGACGAACGTTGAGCGTCGACGGATTAGCCAATACGCGGAGCTGAAATATTTCAACGTGCAACTGCTTTACCAGCTCAAAATCCGCACAAATGGAGAAGACAGAGACGGTGCGCGGTAACTCCCGTTTATTCGTGTTAACGATTAAACAGAACGGTACGTACAAAAACGTACGAGAATGAATTAAAAATACGGCTGCGAAGTATGAGCACTATAGTACTTCCCCACCAGAGCGTTTGTGGGTTGGAAACACGAGGAAATGACGGCAGTTATGAGAAGGACAAACCGGACGCTCGATGGACACATCACGTGTGGTAATCTGTCAGATGTTTCGGCCCGTGTACAGAACGCCCTCTACGTGTGGTGCGTTGTTCGAGAGAACAGGTGGTGGATGTGTTACTTTTGGAGGGATGGAGGTGCTGCTTTCAGTCAACATCGAGTCAGCCGGGTCAACCTCCTTCTCTACGAAAGTCTGGTTTAGTCGACCAATCGATACGGATACGCATTGTCCGGGCTGGTCGATAAAGAAAACTACTCGTCGTTTGTAACCACCTTGGAGAGATCGATATATCGCAGTCCTGAGGACTCCCCAGTGGCTTCATGGCGAACGACCACGCATTTAAATGTGAACAAATCCGGAGATTTCGTTCCCGGCGGAAATTTTGAAGGGTCGGCGTGAAATGATGGTGTTTATCGAGGAAACCGTGCTGCGAAAGGTTTATAAGGTTTTCTGACCTTAGGAACTCGACAATGGGCACTTTTATTATCCTTTCAAACATTCTTGAACAGATTGATGTGTGGTTGATGGGACGATAGTTACTAACGTCCTGCCTTGAACCACTTTTGTAGCGGGGCATAATGATTGATTTTCCCCAATGGAGACGGGAGGTACGTGATAAAAGTGTAAGTGTGAACAAATTTGGTAAAAGGATCGGTATATCCCCACCCCTTGCTTGATAACCACTGGTGGGATGCCACCAGGTCCAGGACGGATCAAGGGTTTAATAATAGCTGAATGTGGGCGGGTACCTCCAACGTCGATCGATACATTACACAGAACTTCCGTTGTTTTCCAACGGAGTATTAACGGGTAATACTGTGTTTTCCACGCTAAACGCAGCAGCAAAATGTGAGTTGAAGATTTCACATATTTCAGTAGGGTCGTCGACAACCGTTTTATCTTGGAGAGTTATAACTTTTATAGAAGGGTCTCTCAAGGAATTTCTCCGTCCTATCAATTGCATCAGTTTAACGCCTATCTTTTCGCTACTGAGTGCTAGCTTTTCTTCGTTCATATAACGCAGTTGAGTTTTATGTTCTATGTATTCAAACATGCTGCTCATTTGCATTACTAGGGAGAAATCTAGTGTTCTTCTGTGCATCGACTTAAGTATTTTAAGTCTGTCAGTCTCTTTTGCAGTAAGGATTTTACCTTGTACATACGAATCAACGCGTTTTGACTTTATGGGAGCCATAACGTCGATACAAAATGTGAAATGTTTGATAAATTCCTCCGTTGCTACTTTTGGGTCAGATGTAAGAAAGAACGTGTTCCAATTTAAGGATCTTAGTAGGGAGAAGAAGATACTCCAATCAATGTATTTGATCGGGCGATAGCATACAACTGTCGGTTTGGTAACTGTATTGAAGTCAAACTGACACTTGACCATGTTATGGTCACTTCCTGGGAATTGTTCCAACGGATATACCTACAGACGAGATACCTATGGTGAATATGAGATCCAAAATATGCCTCTGTCTGGTGGGCGTTATGACATGTTGGTTCCATCCATTCAGTTGAATGCATGAAAGAAATTCAGCTTGCTTTGCAGGGGCTGAGAATGAAGTCCAGGAGATATTAGGCATGTTGAAGTCACCACCTATTAGTTTGTGTTCGCAAGACATGTTTGATACATGATTTATCACCTCTACGAGGTCAATCAATCATTGCTAGTAGCATTAGGTGGTCGGTAAATGCATCCTATGAGTAGGTCGCGAGGACCTATAGAGACCATTAACCACAACGAGTCCTCGATTTTATAAAGACCAGGCTCGTCAAGTGTAACTGCGGAAAATTGCTCTTTTAGGTAAATAATGCATCCACCTCCTCGTCCTGTGAGACGATCCCTACGAAACATATGATATCCCATGATGCTTACATGCGTGTCTGGTGTATCAGGAGAGCACCACGTCTCAGTGACGAGAATGATATGGGGATTATACAAAAAACAAAAGATCTAAACATGCGCATGTTACTAACGATCTAACGTTCATGAGTAGTAAATTAATGGAATTTTTCTGTGAGGCACAACACCTAAACTGCTGAAAGCGGCATGACCGACGGTGCAGTGGGTTGCACGTTATCATACGGAGGGGCCCGTTCTACGGGATGTACCAAATCTCCACTCATGTTCGAGCGGATGTCGCAAAGATTTGACTCCACGACAAAAGTGCTGGAACAGGGTCATCATGGTAGGATGATTGAGTGGGATATGGGAGGGGGCCAGGTGGTGGTGGATGAAATGCCGCGGGTGCACTGAAGAGGACTGTGTTGGCGGATAGTCGTGTTTGTTATTTAGTCAGGTGGTGGTGTACTTGATGGGATATACGCGTTAGGAATTTGGTTACTAGTAGCACTCAGGTTTTGGGTAGGGGATAGGGTATTATGGAGCTATTGGGTAATGCACAAAAGCGTGAAGCCTATTATAGTTGTGGACTGGTTCAGAAGCGGTAGTGTGCACATTGTTCATTCTCATCTGTGAAGCGTTGGCTTTTTGAATGTGATTCTTAGAACCCGATTCGTAGCGTTTATAAAATACCATCGACTTAACCTTAACACCCTTTTTGACGGAGGGCTTTTTCGGTGCAATGGGGAGGTATTTTCAGCATTAACCGTGGGTCTTGCTGGATAAACGTGAACGCGCCCGGCGTCAACAGAGCTGGACGTGGTTTGCTTTTCAGTATTCTTCTGAGCGGACAACGTAACGGTGTTGCCAGCTGCAGCTTGCTCATCTACGGAATTTGTAGAGCAGTCGAGATCGACAGTCAAGTCAATGAGGTTGCTGACTTTGTGACTTGACTTCTTTACTTGGGAGATATTGGTTCGTAATATTTCCCTTTGGAGTGGTGTCTTGTCACCAAACACTTTTATGGACTTAAAATTTGTGGCACGCATAATTTGGTCTCGTCTGTTGACGAATTCGTTCGCTACAAATTCACTTGTGAACTGCAGTAACAGTGGACAGCATTTTTGCTGTACTTTCTTGCGAAGTCTTAAGCAGTGGCACTCCTGGTCTTCCATCCTACCAGCTTTGAGTAAGACTCTTTTCACGGTCAACAAAGGTATTCTGTCAGGTATGTTAAACACAACCACTTTACTTGCACAGCGTAACCGTTTGTGCAGTTCCGTAGCTATTGTGTCAATAAAAGTTCCAGCAGCTACGAGATCTTTATGACTAGAAGTAGTCTCAGGACGGTGTTATTTGAGGCACTTAAAATGCTAATTATCGGATCCAGCTGGTGCAAAATTTCGGTGAGCTCTTCATACTTACTGTGTAGTTTTGCCATTGCAGCCTCTAAGTCAGTTATTTTTCTAACCTGATCCTGAAAATACATCGGTAATAGGAACTGAACACAACTTGGTGTTGTTCCTTCCTTGTGAGGGTTTAATGTTGGCCGTTGAGTTTATCGCTTTAGCAGCAGATTTTGGCTCCTTAGCAATGGCAGGAATGGAGTAGGTGTTGGACGTGGTGTCTGGGGATTTACGCCTCTCTTTGTTGTCATCATGCCTTTTTTGCATGAGGCTGATCGCGTGGCGACCGACAATTTTTGAAGCCTAGCTGACTTAGTAGGCATTATGGTATGATATTTTTCAAAAATTAACGAATTATGATCAAAACGTTTCAGAGTAATTAACGGTAACAGAATTGATCAAATAGTATGCTAATTTGAGCGGTTAAATGATATAAACGTAATATACACTTGCACGCAATAATAACTGGCCTTTTTCGAAACACGCGCTAACTGATATTTTACCTGTGTACATACCTCGAAATTGTTGTCCTCGGCATCAACATTGACGGATTGGCGTCAAACATTGCCGGGAAATGTATATTCGTGAACTTGAGATCTAATCCGCATCGGGGTCTGAATGAGTCGATGGTTGAATCAATTCCTCCTGGGAGTTGCGATTTGGTACCGTAGTCTAATTCATGGGTAGTTTAACCAATGTTCCATTTTACGGTATACCGGGTTCAAAGGAGAATGAGTGGTGGACGTTCGCACCATTTCGTAACGTCGGACGGCGCGGTGTTCAAAGCTTTTATTTGTCGGTGAAAACGTTCGACTAAACCATTAGCGCAAGGATGGTACGCCGTCGTTTTAATGTGCGAACAACCCAGTAACTCCGTGAAGTTGCGAAAAAGGGAAGACTGGAACTGAGTGCCTCGATCCGTAGTGATTGTAGGAGGCACACCAAAATTAGCAATCCGTCGTTCCAAGGTTTTGGTGACTGTCTCCGCTGAAACATGTTAAATGGGCACAGCTACAAGCTAACGGGTGAAACGGTTGGTTGCTTTCAATATATGCGTACAATCGTTGGAAGGTGGTAGTGGGCCAACGATGTCAAGGTGTACATGTGAAAAACGGGCGTCTGGCTGGGAGAATGTGCCAGGTGTAGTAACCGTATGCTTGTGCACTTTACTCCTTTGGCACTCCATGCATTGTTGTGACCAGAGGCGAACATCTTTGTTCATAGAGGGCCAAACAAAGCGTTGTGCGATCAACTTCAATGTGCCGCGTTTTCCGGGGTGAGATAAACGGTGGAAATGATTAAAAACAGTACGTCGGTAAGAAAGTGGGACAAAAGGTCTAGGTGTACCCGTTGAAGTATCGCATAGAATGTCACCAGCTTGTGTCGGCAGAGGGATGGTAGATAATTTTAAGGACTTACCGACGGAAACGTCCTTCATGTCCTCACTGTGCTGCTGGGCAGTGGCCATTTTAGACAAATCAAAGGAGGGTGACGATGGACTGAGTTGATGTCAGGACGTGATAATGCATCAGCAACGATATTGGCGTCACCACGTAGGTGTCGGATGTCCGTGGTGAATTGTGAGATGTAGTCCAAATGTCTGATTTCACGTGAGGAGTATCGATCGGGTATGGTATGAGAAGCAAATGTCAAGGGTTGGTGGTTGGTTCGCACAACAATGTCGACCTTCCAAAATGTGTCTGGAGTAACGGATCGTCGAATAAGTGGTCAGTAGTTCACGTCGACAATGGCTGTACTTTATCTGTGGTGTTGAAGCTTTTTAGGGGAAAAGGCCAGAGGCTGATGCTCACCACTTATGGATTGTTCCAAGACTGCGCCAACGGCAGCATTTGATGCATCCGTGGTGAGAATGAGACGGGCGTTTGGATCGCAACTGATGAAGCATAGTTTAGTGGCGTGGCATAGGGCTTCCTTTGCCGCAGAGAATGCTGCTTTGGCTTCCTGTGGGAGTTCAATTGACTTACTTTTGGAGTCAACCAGGTCTGTCAATGGTTTTAAAATATCCGCGCAATGGGGAATAAAACGCCGATAATAGTTAAGTATGCCGAGAATCGTTGAAGTTAGGTTCACCGTAGTCGATCGGACGATCCGCTGATGAAAAATAGGCGACTAGTACCTGCTGGGCCAGCGACAGTCGTCGCCGTTACTGGCTGGCCTGCCGGTTTGACGGTGACGCGTGGCGAGTTCGGAATGTGCACGGCTGGGTGCACTTCGCTTTGTGCCGAAAGTTTTGGTGGTACCAACACCACCTTGATGGACTGCGGGAGTTAGATCGTGCACGGCTTTTGGGTGGATGCCTCTTCAGCTCGTTGATCTGCATAGCCATATTATCCATACGATGGCACATCTCAATCAAAAGTTTCAGGCTATCATCAGTAGTTGAGACTGAAGGGGACGACGTGGGAACAGCTTTGGTTGCGGCGCACACCGGTTGTGAAGAGAAAGTTTCCGACACCTTGTCCGCAAGGGCTGCCAATTTGTCAACTGTGCTGTCTTCATCCATGGCGGCCAAAATGTGCTGTACAGCAGATGGCAGTTTTTCCGCCCATAACTGTCTCAAGATTGCATCGTCAAGCTTCCGCGAGCCCAAAAGGCCTCTCATATAACGTAACAGTTGGGATGGAGACCGATCGCCTAGCTCGACTGAATTGAACAAGTCATGTAACAGTTTAGCCTCTGACTTCCCAGTCCGCTTTATGATGGTGTCTTTTAACAGGGCATAAGGGGAAATCGGATGGGTCCGACTCCAGAAGTTCGCCTACCATCAGCCTATAGTTGTTCGTATCTGATATTGACGGTTTATTTGACCAGTATACAAAAACCCTCCAAAGAAAACTGAAAAAAAAATGCTGCCCACGTTTACCTCACATAAGTGCATTGAAACCTCAATTCATTTCTCGTTCGGTCTTCCCTGCCTCAAACCCTTATTAACCATTATTAACTGTTTTGTGCTATGAAATATAGATTCTAGCTCAAACATTGACCCTATATACAGAGGTGTACTTAAAATAAGAACAGGAAACGGGATTGTGACTCACATATATGTATGCCCATTCGTAATAACCTATTCACCCCGATAAACCATCAGCCTATAGTTGTTCCTATCCAATATTGACGGTTTATTTGACCAGTATACAAAAACCCTCCAAAGAAAACTGAAAAAAAATGCTGCCCACGTTTACCTAACATAAGTGCATTGAAACCTCAATTCATATCTCGTGCTGTCTTCCCTGCCTCAAACCCTGCTTATTAACCACTATTAACCGTTTTGTGCTATGAAATATAGATTCTAGCTCAAACATTGACCCTATATACAGAGGTGTACTTAAAACAAGAACAAAAAACAGAATTATAGTTCACATATTATATGTATGCCCATTCGTAATAACCATTCACCCAGATAAACCATCAGCCTATAATTGTTCCTATCCAATATTGACGGTTTATTTGACCAGTATAC
>LOND01001967.1:0-20108 GCA_014220965.1 Paragonimus kellicotti | reverse complement strand
TCGCTTGATAACGACTGGTGGGATACCGTCAGGTCCAGGATGGATTGTGGGTTTAATAGTAGCTAATTGTGAGCGGATACTTCTAACGTCGATCGATACATTGCACAGAACTTAAGTTGTTTCCAACGGAGTATCAACGGGTAATACTGTGTTCTCCACGTTAAACGCAGCAGCAAAATATGAGTTGAAGATTTCACATATTTCAGTAGGGTCGTCGACAACCGTTTAATCTTTGAGAGTTATAACTTTTATAAAAGGGTCGATATATCCTCCACCGCCTTCGCTTGATAACGACTGGTGGGATACCATCAGGTCCAGGATGGATTGTGGGTTTAATAGTAGCTAATTGTGAGCGGATACTTCTAACGTCGATCGATACATTGCACAGAACTTTAGTTGTTTCCAACGGAGTATTAACGGGTAATACTGTGTTTTCCACGCTAAACGCAGCAGCAAAATGTGAGTTGAAGATTTCACATATTTCAGTAGGGTCGTCGACAACCGTTTTATCTTGGAGAGTTATAACTTTTATAGAAGGGTCCCTCAAGGAATTTCTCCGTCTCATCAGTTGCATTAGTTTCATGCTTCTCTGCCCACTACCAAGCGCTAGCTTTTCTTCGTTCATATAACGCAGTTGAGTTTTATGTTCTATGTATTGAAACATGCTGCTCATTTGCATTACTAGGGAGAAATCTAGTGTTGTTCTGTGCATCGACTTAAGTATTTTAAGTCTGTCAGTCTCTTTTGCAGTAAGGATTTTACCTTGTACATACGAATCAACGCGTTTTGACTTTATGGGAGCCATAACGTCGATACAAAATGTGAAATGTTTGATAAATTCCTCGTTGCTACTTTTGGGTCAGATGTAAGAAAGAACGTGTTCCAATTTGAGGATCTTAGTAGGGAGAAGAATGATACTCCGTTCAAGTGCATTTGATTCATTTGTTTCTTTGTACCGCTTTTCCTTATATGTCGTGATCGCGTTCATCGTAGCGTGTCTCTGGCGGATGCGCTGAAAAACATGCTTCGTTTTCAAAATTTCCAATACTATTAATACTGTTTCCAACATTATTCAAAAACAAAAATGGCGGCATCGCACAAAGTATCTGTCGAGAGGTATCATGTGTACACCATCCGTCATATTGCAAAAACCAACCTATATTTCTCCATTAAACACGTAAGATTGCGCTTAATTTTCTCAATCCCACAAGCATCCTTCATGCGAGGAAACCCCCGCGGAAATTTCTTCAAAGGCTTTCCCAGGAGTAGGATCACGGCCGAGTTGTGATTTCAATTTCTTATACACGTCCACTATATCAAATGGAAAGGGTGTTTAGCAACGTAGAAAGTTCATCAGGTGATCCACCGTAATAGGAGAAACATGGATGTCGACGAGAGATTTGTATGTAGCCGTGTGAGACGAAGAGGCTAACTATAATCTCATTTCCGAACACTTTTAACGTGCACAGCTTCCGCATAATGAGCAATAACCACACCTAGCTGGTTTTCATAAAGCATGTGGTAAGAGCGCACAAGGATGACTTTATTATTACTAACGGCAGTGTGCATATTGACATCCATATGTGTTTACTATAGATATGCTTTGTTGCTTGGATGCAAGTTTGAGATATAACCATGCATAAGATCTTTCATGCTGGAGTCACTAATAAGCTTTGGAATCTAGATAAATATATCCGACGAAGAAATTGATAGATTCGAACGCTCCGAAGTATACGTAGCGTTGTAACACGCGACACATTTAAAATACCAGCTTCACAAATACCTCTGGTATATGACAACCATGTGCAACGATGGTGGATTTATTGGCTGAAAATTTCATCAGCCAAGTTTGACACCAAGACTCTAATGACATGAAGTCCTTCCGTATATTTCCTAAACAAGAATTGAGATCGCCAGGAGGAAGTGTAGACAAGTTTGATGTCATCAGCGAATAGGAGTAGTTTGCCATGCTTGATAACTTGACATATGTCGTCTATATACATAAGAAAGAGTAACGGTCCCAGGACGCTTCCTTGAATCACTCCACCGGTAACCGATATGGGCATTAAGCTGTTATCTCCAATTTTCACTGTTTGTGTGCGGTCTACAAGGTATGAAGCAAACCAGCTAAGCAATGGATCACGTATACCAAAAGATGCCATTTTGATCAGAAGACGCCTATGAGGCACACGATCAAAAGCCTTTTGCATATCCAAAAGTATAATAATTGCATTCCCTGAATCAGCAGATTTTGTAACATGGTTAAGAAATTCCAGCTGGCACGTCATGCACGAACGTTTGCTGAGGAACCCACGCTGGGAGTGGTTTATAAGGTTTTGTGATAATAAGAATTCAACCATGCGACATTTTATTATCCTTTCCAACACCCGAGAACAAATTGAAGTATGGTTAATGGGACGATAATTGTTGATATCTTGTCGCGAGCCACTTTTATAGATGGGATTATTATGGAATATTTTCATTTGGGGGAAGGGGCCTGATAATAAAGAAAGTATATAAATATTAAGCAAAAGTAGAGGAATGTCTTCCCCTCCGTGTTTGAGAGCAACAGGGTGAATACCATCAGGATCAGGAATATAAGAAGGTTTGATAATGGCTAACTGAGAGCGTATTTTCACTGCATCAACAGGAACATGACTTAGGAACATACTTGTGTTAACAGGGAGAGGTGGAGGCAATATATTTCCTTCAATGTTGAGTAAAGCAGTAAAATATGAATTTGAAACCCCACAGATTGTAACAGGATCATCTACGGAAGTTTTGTTCTCTAGTGTTACTACTGAGATAATGGGGTCTCTCTCATAGTTCCTGCGTCTCAACAACTGCATCAACTCCGAGCTTTTCTTTTTGCCGTTAAGCGCTTGCTTTTCCTCATTTAGGTGGAGCATTTTGGTTCTATATTCTATCGTGTTAAACATCTTATGCATCTTTATAATAATGGAAAAATCATGTATTTCGCTGCCGTGATTTTAAACTTTTCAGCACACGTTGCTACTGTGGGGTGGGAATCCTATATTTGCCGCACACGTTACGGCGTTTCGGTTTTTCAGGGACTGAGATGTCAGTGCAAAACCTGAAGTGTTCATTAAATACTTCAGTTGCAGCACTAGGGTCAGAGGTCAGAAAGAATGTGTTCCACTTCAAGGATCTCAACAGAGTGGTGAACATGTTCCAGTCGATGAATGGTTTTTGACAATTTTGAGGATAATAACTAATAATAATAATAATAATAATAATGGTATATTTCTCAACGCATCTGTGAGAAACACGCTCAGATGAGCGTGATCAATGTACACATTTTATCGCTACATGCATAAATGCACACCATACACATAATTGATAATTGTACAATACACCAGTTTCGCGAATAATATAACGAAACAGACATAGTGAGAGAGAAAAATTCAAGCTTACGGGGAATCAATAGGGATACAAGCTTCTTGGAAGATTGCTTTCGAATTCTTCAAAGTTCCATGAAAATTATTAAACCATACCACCAATTTTTGCTTCACGAGGTAAACACTGGCAGAACTTGAAACACTGAGTTCCCTTTAACCACTTCATCAGAGCAGAAAGAAGACATATTGCGATATGTTAACATTTCATTTACTCTCATCAGTCGCAAACGTAAAACATGCTAGTTATATACATCATATAGATAGGACAAACAGGGACTAGACACATCTACAAGCACATCAATTATTATGTAATCACGACCATGGCAACCCGATAGGTTGCCTCAACCACTTTTGTGCACATAACGTCGGTTGGTAAGTTCGAATGAGCATCGCTTCGCAAAGAGCTATAAGGTTATTCTTGCCATTCAAAGGTGACCATCTAGCCAACGACATAAAACAAATTAAAGTCTGCTCTGGCTCGAACGTATGCGGCTGCGCAGTTGCGCTTATTTCAAACCACCAGAGGACCAGTTCTCCGCAATCGCGAAAGTAGTTTGTCAAACTGTTCTGTCTCCCATATTGTGTACCAGTTCACCTGCAGTTGCGGTGACGTTTACATAGGCAGAACAGATCGACAACTATCACAACGAGTCGCCGAACACATCCCGAAGTGGTTGAAACAACAGATGATGAACCAGCCTCAACTTGGTGCATTGACGGCTCGAAATCCAACGTCATCGATTGCTAAACACATCATGACAACAGGTCACCAAGTTGACCCATTAAACTCATTCAAGATATTGTTGCGTAATCGAAACCCCAAGTTATTAGCTTTTTGCGAAGCGATGCTCATTCGAACTTACCAACCGACGTTATGTGCACAAAAGTGGTTGAGGCAACCTATCGGGTTGCCATGGTCGTGATTACATAATAATTGATGTGCTTGTAGATGTGTCTAGTCCCTGTTTGTTCCTATCTATATGATGTATATAACTAGCATGTTTTACGTTTGCGACTGATGAGAGTAAATGAAATGTTAACATATCGCAATATGTCTTCCTTTCTGCTCTAATGATCCGGCCTGATAATCAATGACATGCATGGGGTAGGCTATTTGAGGCTTGAGAAAAGTGGCAGTCCAATGATTCCGCCATTATTCATGTAGATGGTGCGAAAAGTATGCGGAACATTTCGTCGCGATGAGGGAAGATGCGAAGC
This sequence comes from Paragonimus kellicotti, assembly GCA_014220965.1. Classification (NCBI taxonomy): domain Eukaryota; kingdom Metazoa; phylum Platyhelminthes; class Trematoda; order Plagiorchiida; family Troglotrematidae; genus Paragonimus; species Paragonimus kellicotti. The sequence continues at coordinate 15,471 of LOND01001967.1, read as the reverse complement.
CTTTACTTTTGCGGAGAAATGGGTGGTCCTTTGGGCCGAACTCTACAATACCACACTGAGTCAATCCACCATAGTGTACGATGCCCGGTAGGGATGTACACACGCGTGGGCGTCGACAGATTGTTAATAGTGTACAGAACGGCTGACCTTCCAAAAAATGGTGAAAGTGCAGTGTCATTTTTTCGGTGACATGCGTAGGATTCGTACGTGCTGTCGGCATGCCGCAGTTGAATGCGCCCTATTCTGTTCCCCACTCCTAAGGGCTTCACGAAAAGTGGTATGGGAAGCACGTGTGAACGGAACGGATGTGTGGGAACACTTAATAGTTTCGTCTCACTGCGTGCGCGAGGGTTAATTTTTTATTTACGGAAATCACGAGTTTATGATTTTCCAAATGAAATCACTCGTGATGGAAGAAACACTGCATGCCAACTGTAATGTGATGTTACAAGTATTGCGTTACACATGGTCAACCGTCTCCCTGGAATAATGTGGCAACTGGTTGTGCATGTGCGTATTCTAAGTGATGCGTACTCTACGGAACCTTCCTGGGAAACCCTAGAAAGCTGGAACATCCGGATCCAGTAGAGTGGTCCATGGATTTTCCTGTTAAACCGCGCGTGACAATCTATTACTGCAAAAACTGTAGTTAAAGAGAAACTGCAGCAGTGTACCCTGCGTAGCGGTTTATAAATTGCGCACAAAGCTGTTCGTTAAACGTGAGGCCGATTCTTCCGAGAAACAGTGTGTTGGGGCTTATGGTAAATAAATTTTAAACCGTACGCAACAAAAAGGGCGGATAAAAACAAACAGACTGACGAAGCTGATGTACACGGCTTACAAGTTCATGCACACAAACTAGCATGAAGTGTACGAGTTGAAAAATTTCTGGTCGGCAGAAATGATTCCAGGCCCAACTGAGAAAGGCAACTAAATATCACAGTGAACGCTAATGCAACGACAGGAGAAAATGTAGTTTTTTAAGGCAGCCAGTTGATCTTGTTGACTGACATTGGCAGATCGCTCCTTAGAAACGAACGGAATTGCTTTCCAGATAGAAGATCGGTCACTCAGATCCTCCACTCCGACGTGTTTTATTCGTTCTTGATTCTCTCTTCCTCTTAGGCGATAATCACTGTTGTTGGTACTATTGTAAACCAGAATCAAGTGACTTTTCTTTTCCCCAAAGAAATTGGAAATGTACGTTTTGCTATTTTCTTGACTCTGGCTCGTTCCTGTTGCGATTGCGCACAAACATTAAAGACAAACAACTTCAGAAACAACATATCGAGACTAAATCTTATTTTGGAACCAAGCCAGTCTGCCGAAAGAGACTGCTGAAACATCCTGAAATATACTTACAACAAACAGAAACCTTACAACCAAATAATTCGGTTCTCATCTGAGAGGTGATAATAAGCAACTTGAACCTGAAAAGGCATTGTTCGCTGAGACAAGCGGATGACAGGAGCACAGTACTTGACGACAAACTCCATTCAATTTTATATCGTACGACAACAACGAACACAAGTTCAACAAGACAGTCGCACACGCTCACGCGCGAAAATATTGGCCGGAGCATTTCTTCGTGTGCCACCAATTGAACACTGGAGAGCAAGTGATTTTATGGTGAGTATCTCATCTATCATTGTTCATGTTAAATCAGACAATTTCCCAATTACTCCAAGGTGGACTCGCGAATTCAACGCAATCATTCACACGCCGGCTTCCAAATTGAAGCAACGCAGAGGAGCCACGCCGGATCCTCGGGACTGTTGGCGTTTAACGGACTCCGTGATTGGCACCCAGGAACTTCTCCCGCGAAACCTTCAACCAATTTATACTGGGCATGCGGCACTTCCTGCCTACATGCCCAAGTAACCCATTGCCGCCTTACTCCCCTCTGTGTGAATAAACGCCATCATTCATCGTAGATCTGGATGCTTCTACAAACCGCGACCAAACTGCAACTACCAACGTGACAGACAACACGACTGATCTTCCTTCGCCATCAACCGACCAACCCGGCGCATCGACACCAATCCCTCCAAACAACCTCGGTGAGGTCTTCTTATTTCCCCGTCCACCACTCCCAAAGCGGCCGCACCAAATCACGACAATTGCCGACGAACCGCAACCAGGACCCAGCACCAGACCACTTCAAACGACGCCGCAGGCCTACAGTCAGGAATTCGATGACGTGGAGTTGTCTACGGACGTTTGCGGTGAATGTGGAAGATACGTATCTCCATCCGAAGATCAAAGCATGGACAACTGGATTCGATGCGAGCACTGCCCACAGTGGTACCACTGGGAGTGCGTATACGTCCCCATTTTCGCGGAGGATTTGTTCTGCACACGCTGCCAGCGTCACTTCGAGAGGTCCACCCGTTCAACGCTTGGCATGACAGATAGCACGTGAGTTGCCCCTCGTTAATCCAACATTTTCCTTTTCTTTCACAGGCCCGTGGCATAAATCCAACCCCTCCTCATCGTGGCGCGGTGGTGAAACTGGTGCATACACCAGGCCAACGGGGCTCTGGTATAAAAACTCACACGTCATCGACGTTGGTACTAATGCTCGTTTTTTGATGCATTTTCAGAAAGAACACGGAACGTTGAAGAACAACTGCGAATAGATTGTAATAACCTACTGACGAATAAAATTATGATACCTACACTGTTAGTATTCTTTCGTTAAAAGCGCGTATATCAGTCGTAATGGGACTACTAAGCAATGCGAGTTTGTGGGATCGGACTGATTGTTAATTGTCTAAGTTGGTCAACGTCAGTTATTCATACCTCGTGATTTGCTCTCTTTCGGTATGTTGGTCAGTCGACCTAGCGAAGTCGCGCGAACTAAGTCAGCAAGTGACACCACGACCGATATAGATTGACACACGCCGTTCGGCCTCGAAGGTCGTTTGGAAGTATGGTATTACCGCCCTACCGTGGGCCTATCGGGTAGATCGTTGCTGCCTGACTTCCTTTCAATGTGGGCGATCTGTTGGCGGTTGACAGAGTGAATGTGCCCGACTGGACGATAGGATTTAGTAGGTACGTCTCCCGACTGAACGCAACGTGAAACTCACTGTAAGTCGGTGAACAGCAGTAACTGACACGTGTCTGAAAAAACTGTCTGAACGTCGTATAACTAACTGGGTGATCGGTAGCTAGTTGAAAAACGTTCAGGTTACTGAAATGTTCCGCGGTTACTTTGCAAAATGTACGATTTCGTTCGACCGTTATATGTCTTCATCACTCCCCATCTGAGATAGCTATTTGGATAGCAGTGTTGGACCTCCACACATTGGCCTGTTGACGTTCAATGTCTGATACTGAATCACGCCGTGATCCTGGGAGCGACTGTTAGACACAGCGATAAAGGGTGATTCATCATACGAGAAGTTCATAGAATGACCATGCGCTATTATGCTTACGTGGTGACGAACATGAATGGCTAGTTGAAAGAGTGCACAAAACGTAGTAGCAAGTTATGTGCGTTTAAGGTGGCTGGAGGAAGACGCATAATATTTGTATAAAGGCAGGAAACTAACGGATTACAGATGGATGCCGGATAGCGCTCAGTCATGTTGCCTTACATGTTGAATGTGACAAAGGAAGCGAGCGAAACAGTCAGCAATGATTGAAATGACCGACATAACCAAGTTTACTCTATCTGCTTATTCACAACTGCCGCAAGGCTATTTAAGTGAGACGACTGCCGAGCACAGATACAAAGTCGTGTTACCGAACATCTTCAGTAACCTGACAGATTGGTATTCACCGCTTTCACGGGCATTGTAATTCACATAAATACGGCTACGCTTGCTTTCAACTCGCGAACCTGAGCTTCACAATTGATGTGTCATGTGTCTACATCCGACCACTGAAACTGAGCTCACCCGCTAAGACAACTGGCTCTCCTCAGTGAAACCCGACAAGCAGTCACTACGGATATTGCTTGCCTATTTTCTTACAGACAGTCATTAGATCACAACTTCATATCAACAAGGGTGTATAATCCCACATTCGTTCTGTCCTACTTCATCACGCATCGTGAGACGATGGGTCGGCGTGGAGCTGAACATTCATTACTTGAAGTCAATCTAGCACGGCCGTAACCTAGGCGGACTGAATGGGCGAAGGCTACAGACTAGGGCAAAGGGCGCAGTGACGATGAGCGGGAGACTGGGTGACGGTCCAGTCGTAACTTTCAAGATATTCTTGCGTTCTAATGCCTATACAAACAAAGGACGGACGTAATCCGAATGTGCACTTTTCCAGCACGTCTATCGGTATAGCTAGTGAAGGCACGTGAATGAATCAGGTGAACGAAGACCAGGAGCAAGGACCTTGACCGACGTTGAACACTTCACCCCATCCGTGAATGTTGCAAATGCATCTTATTTCGTGTTCAACGCGGTACGATTAGGATCACGCCACGCGGTCAATTTGGATCAACAATAGATGTGAGTGAGGTCAGTCGTACCGCCCACAGCGTTTGTTGGCAAATATGATAGTACAACAGAGGACGACACTTCACTGACATGCCCACTGTCAACTCACGATCAGCGTTAGCAACAGACAGCCATCAACCGCGTGACAAATTATCTAGAGACCACGTCTAGGAAACAGGAGTATCGGTCGCTCTCAGGAAATGGGTGAACGCTATGAGGGTGAAACACTAGCTGCACAACAATCCAGCTGCTTACGCTGGTGTGCAACGAAGTACGTGGTGAACAGCCGGAGTAATTTTGATACACTTGTCGTAGAATACTTTCTACTAGGCTTCATTTCATGCTATGTACGCTACTAAACTAAACTGCAAACCATTAACTTCAGAAAATAGACCGACAGGTGTTTACAGTGAAAACAAATTTATCTTCAACTTCTCAAACAGATTCAATGAGTCCATCAGAAATAGGAGGTTGTATTAGAAACAGTCTGTTTTCGGTTATTTCTCATCGAGCCAGTTACATTCCGATCCGCGACGTCACAGCTGTCAAGCGAACGAAGACAAAACCAACGTGGCACAATATCACGTCAACAACTAGATATCTAAATTGACCTCTGGGTTGTCAAGCCGCGTCAGGTAACAATGATGGGTTTGTGACCCGTAGAATGAATGACGCAATCAAAAGACATGGTAGCACAACCACGAATGGACAACGCAACGGGTTACACGGTGAGGATGAATGGCGTCCCGGACACAACAATTAACATGACCCACCCTCGTTACGCAATTCACGCCCAACCACCGTTCCACATCAAATTGCTGACGTAATCATGTTACAATTTCAAATGTCAAATGTGATAATTCGATATTCATGTTGTTCGCCTGATGGCTATCATCACCCAAGTCGTTAGGTAATTGACCCGACAATGAATGGTCGAAAATAGCCCGCGTGTGAAACCACATTTCACTCATGGTGTAGGTTTGATCGTTACTACTGGAACATCTCTATTTCTCCTTTCCCACGTTGCCGTTGTACATATCTGAGTGTGAATAGAGAATTAGCAACGGTAGATACCGATTATCACCTCCAGGAATGGGCAACCTAACCGACATGAACTTCAGGCGTACTAAGCACGTCTTTGGCAGCGGATTCGAACTCGAGTGTACCAAGTGTAACAAACCGTTAACGGTTAGCCACTGTCATAAATTTCGTGTTTCGTGACATTAAAGTGAGTTTAGCTGGATTAACGAGAGCTGCGAACTCCGGCTAGATCGGTCTATATCGAAAGGACAATTGAGATTAACAGGCCCCACGAACCAAACTCAACAGAGTGAGTTGCCTTATACGAACATGCACTACTAAAACAGTGAAAGCAAGAACTCACTGACAAATGACAGTTGCGAGAAAACAATAGGATCAGGCAGTACGAGAGGAGGACAATGTCCATAGGCCGGATCTCACGTGGATGGCGTTTGTTGCATGTTCGGCTCGCCACGTCGCGTGGCTAGTTCCGAAAGCTCTCTCGATCGAGTGTGTGGACAGTCTGCAGTGACAAATACGATAGACGTCTGGATAGGCGACCTATACACGCACGTGTGGTTAAGCGTACCAAGCAAGCAGACTGCACCTATCAAGTGGCAGTGGAGACACCTGAACAAACATTGACAGGGTATCCGGTCATTGCAATCATGAGGCTCAATAGCCGGATGTGAATGCCGGCTTAAGGTTCGATGGGAAGACTGATAATATGGCGTGGTCCGATTATGCGTCTGAAGTGTTATCGTAGCAAACGTGAGATGTGCAAACTCCGAACAGCGAACATCCGTGACCTACCCATTGACAGCAGGGGTTGCCTCAGAGTAAACGTGGGGCAGTGAAACGAAGGCTCCAGAGTAATTAGTTGAAATAAGCGAACAATCTGTTTCCGCATATCATGATTACAGTATGAACGCACGAATTGGGTCACATGCCTCTTGACCCGATAACACGGGTCAAATGAAGAGACGATAAACAAATGCCACGAAACAAAGAGGCATCCAAAACAGACTCCCTGAGGTGAGAAATCCAGATGTTTCGCTTGAATGGTTTAGATGAAGACGTCAATTAGAACGGAATGGACGGGAGAAAATTGCCCGCTCTAGCCGCTGATCTGAGTCGTTGAGCAGTAAACTGACATCGTTCCACAGTGGAGCCAGTCGAACCTAAGGTGGGAACAAAATGAATCTGCTGTCAGAGCCTACGTTCTGAGACAGCACCGGCTTCGACATTTATAATGATCAAATACAAACAACACAGTCGTTTAAAAACATGTACGCATGAAATAAATCGCTGGCAAGCGCACGAGCAGCAGAGCTCCGAGCAGCTGCAACGGATGTGTACTTTGGCTACCTAACCGAACTGTGAAGCGATCGGACCGAGTCGTACTGTGTCCGCTCTCGAATGAGTGACCAGTGATGGATGACACGGATAATCGGCCGCAGACACCGCAACTACACTGGGTTAGATCAGTACAGTGCGAACTGTCGGGCATTGGCCTAACAATCTCGGTAGGTGGCAGAAACCTTGCCTTTGTAATGACCAGTAATCGTGTCCCAACAACAGGCATGTTTGAAGTGATGACTTATTTAGTCGTGCACTGCGTGTGGACTGTTTCCTACTGTCTAGCAATCTTAGCAAAAAGTCAAGCTTATGCCGCAATTTTTGCACCCCCAATGGGTAGACGGCACGCTTCCAACTGCGGCCAATTAGCTGTGAATTACGGCTACACCGGTTGCACGTATCACACGCAATCCGCGGTGTGTGGAATGTCGCACCAAGTCGAATGGCTTGAACTCATCATCAGTCCGCCAGTGTCGCTTCCCTGTGAGTCGTAACAACTATAAGCAAATGATATTTTTGATAGTCGCATTCATCTGTACACTTTTGTTGATTTTGGTTTTTACCTACTTTTGTTTTAGTCAAGCCATCCTTTTGTAATATCCGTCCCGGGGCTAAAATCACAACTCGCTCCGTGCCTCGCTAGCTTGACGTGTTTCTCTGTACACTTTATTTTCCAGGGTCGATACTAATACACGAGGGTCAACGCGCTGAGTCTTTGTTTTCATTGTCGATTGGTTTTCGATAGTGAGTACAGACTGGGTATTATTCTGTTGGACTAGTTCCAACAATTGGTGAGCCCGTAATTTTCGAACGTTCCGCTACAGTCGTTTCTTGTGTCTTGGTGAGTTCGTTCCTTTGCATACTTGTTATTTTTCTTGACGTACGCGTAATCAGTTGTTTTTCTCTGTTCGTGTATACGTCCAAGATATTCATTTATATATTTTCTCAATTCGGTTTAATTAGTTCTTGACAGCTCATAACCGTGTAATCACTACCCAATGTCTGAAACGTTACCTAAGCACGTTGACAGCCCCTTCATCGGTACTAATGCGCTAGTGGTCCCTCCGTTTTTGGAAATGGACCCTCTTCTGTGGTTTGTTTACTTAGAAGCAGAATTTTACAACAACGGGATTTTGTCTGATCAAACAAGATTCTGTCAGTTGTTAGCCAGGCTTCCGAGTGAAGTCACAATACAGCTTCGCGATGTTATAGTAAGCCAACCGATAGAACATAAGTACGATACCCTAAAAAAGGCAGTTATCAATCGGGCAACACCCTCTGAAAAGACCCGAGTGCAACAACTTTTTCACGACCTTAAGCTGGGCGACAAACGCCCTACAACATTGCTAGCAGAGATGCAGCAACTCATCGGCAGCTCGCACATGGACGAATCCCTCATCAGGGAGCTCTGGCTTAGCAAATTACCAGAAGAAACGCAAGCAATAGTTTCCGTTGCTCGTTCACAGACTCTTGCCGAAACAGCGAAAATCGCTGATCAAGTAGTGGAGCGTTTCAACCGCTACTGAGTTGCTTGAGTGTACCACACCCTAGTCCACGTCCGACAATAGGCACGCGCGTTTCTGACAGTGTGGTTAACACAAAACGTGGTCCAACAGGCATTGAGGCTCTAAAAGCAGAAATCACAGCTTTGCGACATGATTTGAACAAAATTTCTTCAAGTCGTTCCTCAAGTTGCCGACCTGGCTTATCACCTAGGCGACACACACCGCGGTCAAAAACTGACTGCTGTTGGTACCACGAACGTTTTGGCAACCGAGCCAAGCGATGTACTGAACCTTGCACCTATACGTCACTAAGGCGATGCAAACTCAACAGCCGAACTTTACCGGCAAACAATGCCGTCGGCGCTGACTCTCCCTGTCGCCTCATCTTCGTGAAGGATGTAGAAACGGGACACACGTTCCTGGTTGATACCGGGGCGCAGGTTAGCGTGTTTCCGTCCACAAAAGACGAGGTGCCGAATCCATGCAGCCCACAGCTCCGTGCTGCAAATGGAACTCCTATAACCGCATATGGGCAGCGTTCTTTAACTCTTAATCTAGGCCTCCGGCGGACATTCAGATGGGTGTTTACGATCGCGGCGGTACCTTTCGCCATAATCGGCATCGATTTTCTTCGGCATTTCGACCTGCTGGTCGATACGAGACGCCGTCTGTTAATCGATTCCAGCACCAAACTAAGCATACCTGGCACGCACGCAACAGTTGCGGCCATAACACCCATATATGCCCATCCCGCCGCCCCTAGGCAATTTGTGGATCTCTTCACTGAGTTCCCACAGCTCGTTCGCTCATCGAACGATATTCCAACAGTGACCTCTAGTGTCACTCATCACATCCGCACTAAGGGACCCCCGTCTCCGCACGGCCTCGCCGGTTGGCTCCCGACAAACTTAAACTCGCCAGGGCAGAGTTCGAGCACATGCTTGAACTCGGGATAATACGCCCTTCCGAGAGTCCATGGGCCTCACCGCTGCATATGGTCCCTAAAAAGTCAGGTGATTGGCGCCCATGCGGTGATTACCGCAGGCTCAATAAAGCAACCGTCCCTGACAAGTACCCAATCCCGCACATGCAGGATTTAACTACTTGCTTACATGGAAAAAGCATATTTAGCAAGATAGATTTGGTACGCGCTTATCACCAGATCCCGGTAGCCAAAGAAGATATACCCAAAACCGCAGTTATCACCCCTTTTGGCCTTTTCGAGTTTCTTCGAATGCCATTTGGTTTGAGCAACGCAGCTCAAACTTTTCAACGCTTCATTCATGAAGTGACTCGCGGCTTGGACTTTGTTTACCCCTATCTAGATGATATTTTAGTTGCTAGCTCTTCAACCGAGGAACACCTTACGCATCTTCGCACCTTACTCGAACGTTTGACCCAACATGGCGTCACAGTTAATTCCACTAAGTGCGAACTAGGTAAGGCCACAATAGAATTTCTGGGTCACAAGATCTCAGAAATGGAATCGCTGCACTCACGGATAAGGTGAAAGCCATCCGTGAATACCCGAGCCAAATTCCTTCAAGCAACTTCGTCGTTTTAGTGGTCTGGTCAACTACTACCGACGTTTCATACCTCACTGTGCGCATATAATGCAGCCAATGACCGATCTCCTCCGTGGAGGTGAACGCAAATTCCAGTTCACCGAGGCTGCGCGCACTGCGTTCGTTGAGCTCAAGGATGCGGTCGCCGACTTAGCTCTCCTTGCTCATCCTGATCCGAACGCGACATTGTCAATTGTAACCGACGCTTCTGACACAGCTGTCGGTGCTGTATTACAACAATTCGTTAATAAGCAATGGCAACCTTTAGCTTTCTTCTCTAAACGTTTACAACCCGCGGAATCCCGCTATAGCACGTTCGGTAGAGAGTTATTGGCCATTTATTTAGGCATCCGCCACTTCCGGCATTCGGTAGAAGGCAGGGCTTTTACGGTTTACACCGATCACAAACCGTTAATCTACTCTTTAAACGCTTCATCCGACAGGCATTCCCCAAGGGAAGTTAGGCACCTGGACTATATCTCTCAGTTTACGACTGATATACGACATGTCTCAGGTACCGAAAACACTGTCGCTGACGCTCTTTCACGCGTCCATAACCTCAGCGTATCTGCTGACAATGGCATTGATTTAGCAGCCATGGCTGCTGCACAAGCCACTGATCCTGAGATCGAGCATCTTCGTCAAAAGAGCTCTCTCACAATCCAACCAGTACCTCTGACATCTTCGGAGGGAACGATCCTCTGCGACACTTCCCAGGGCACACCTCGCCCTGTAGTGCCTGCTTCTTTTCGCCGCATAGTGTTTAATACACTGCACAACCTGTCTCATCCTGGCATACGCGCTTCAGTTAAACTTATCACTGAACGTTTCGTATGGCCTAAGGTAAACCACGATGTCCGCAATTGGAGTCGTTCTTGTCTCCAATGCCAGCGTTCCAAAGTCCACCGTCATACAAAGAGCCCCCGGCACTTTTCCCTTTGCCAGACGCACGTTTTCATCATGTGCACGTCGATCTGGTGGGCCCCTTACCACCCTCGAATGGCTCTATTTATCTGTTGACGTGTGTTGACCGTTTCACAAGATGGCCTGAAGCCATACCGCTACCTAACTGCTCTTCAGAAACGGTAGCCAGCGCATTCATGGAACGTTGGGTGGCGCAATTCGGTTGTCCAGCAGTGGTGACCACAGACCGTGGATCGCACTTTGAAGGACATTTCGCAGCTCTCGTAAATACGCTAGGGTGCAAGCACATTCGTACTACGGCTTACCATCCGGCAGCAAATGGGATGGTTGAACGTCTTCATCGTCAATTAAAAGCCGCTCTAAGTGCCCATGCTAATCCTTCATGGAAAGAGACACTTCCACTAGTACTCTTAGGACTGCGCAATACGGTTAAAGAGGACTTAAACGCTACCGCAGCCCAAGCTAGTTTTCGGTTGCACGCTTAGGTTACCAGGTGAACGCGTCTCACCCGCATCTTTACGAGGAAAGTTCTCCGCGATGATCGGATGTTAGGAACCCCGTATGAACGAGCAGTTGCGGAGTTTAATTTGACGTTTTTGAACAATCGAAGAAGCTCCGAGCTTTGCAGTTCACTCAAATTCTTCGCTAGGTTTTGGAAACTCCCGTTCTCCCTCGCCCGAGCCGAATCGCTTCAACATATTTCCGTAGCAATTATATCAAATAACGGCGGAATACCTCGGAGATGCACTTGCACGTATTCCCCGGCATGATCTTGAAATATTTGAAACATCGTCCCCACATAACCTTGTATAAGGAAAATTAGTGTAACATCTCATCTTCCAAGCAGAATCTGTGGAATGAGCGAACTATTTCTCTTACTGGTGTGTGTATCAAGCCTATCGTGGACCGACTCTATCTCTGTCTGATTTGCATTTCCGTTTGTCAGGAAGAACTCCTGTTTTGTCTCTATGATGTTAAAGCAGTTGTTGATACTCGTAACCCATCAGATTATCTTCCATGATCGTGCACACCCAGCGTGTCTTTACGTATGCTCGAGAACTATAGTTTCAATCATTATAATTTATTATTGTCCGAAGGACGCTCTTTGGATCACTCCACCGGTAAACCGATTATGGATTTAAGGTTTGTGTTGTCTCCAATTTCCACTGTTCGTGTGCGGTTTGCAAGTTATGACGTAAACCAGCTAAGTAATGGGTCACGTATACCAAAAGATGCTATTTTGATCAGAGGACACTTATAAGGCACACGACCAAAAGCCTTCTGCATGCCCAAAAGTAAAGTAATAATTGCATTCCCTGATTCAGCAGATTTTGCAACATGGTTAAGAAATTCCGGCTGGCAGGTAATGCACGAACGTTTTACGAGGAGCTCACGCTGGGATTGATTATGAGATTGTGTGATAATGAGAATCAAGTCCATGCGCATATTTATTTATCCTTTCCAGCCCAGTGGAAAACTGAACGAAGTTTGATGGAACGATGATTAATATCTAATTATGATAATGTGTATTTCTCAACGCATTCGTGAGAGACACACTTATATTTATTGGGTAGATAGCTGCTTCTTCTAGAATGTATATCACAAACAATCAAAATTTCATAGAACGTTTTGACATTAGCTTGTTTCATAATAATAATTAAAATATATAGTTCTCAACGCATACGTGAAGACACGTTCGGGTGCACGATCAAGACGATATTACAGGCGTTAAGGTCAACACTGGTTACATATAGGACAACGTGAAGCTGCTGACAAAGGAAAGCTTGATCAGAGAGCAGCTTGGTGGCGGTCACCAAGTTTGATTCACACACCAGTAGGAAAATAAGTGCTCATTCCACAGATTCTGTTCAAAAGATGAGATGTTACACTAATTTTTCTTATACAAGGTTATGTGGGGGACGATGTTTCAAATATTTCAAGGTCATGCCGGGAAATACGTGTGTAACGTGCGGTCGAAACCAGCAAGCGCGCACAGGTTGAATTTGAATTGTGTGACGAGGCGTGCTGCTGTGTTGTTGACGCCGTTTTAGTTTCCGTTTGTGTAAGTCGTGTGCATGGCTTACTGGGCCTTTGGCTCATGCTTGTCTGTATTGTTTCCTTTTACAGGATTGTTGTTGGAACCCCTCCTTCGGAAGAACGCTGTCCCCCGGTGTCTCCACGTTGCCCCAAAATTGGTCCGTAAGTGTGACGGACAATCGGAGTAGAAGCGGCCGGCTTGCATGTTACACGTGTGAATGTTGATGTCTCGTCGCGAGCCATTTTTATACGGGGGCACGATTATAGAAATTTTTTATTGGGAGGGAAGAAGCCCGATAATTAAAAAAGCATATAAATATTAAGCGAAAGTAATGGAATGTTTCCTCCTCCGTGTTTGAGAGCAATAGGGTAAATACCATCAGGATCAGAAAGATGAGAAGATTCGACAATAACTAACTGAGAGCGTGTGTCCACTGCATAGGCAAGAACGTGTTTCAGGGACATATTCGTGTTAATAGGGATTAGTGGAGGCATTATGTGTCCTTCAATGTGGAAGAAAGCAGCATACCTCGAATTGATGACCTCTAATAATGTAAAAGCATCATCCACGTTAGTTTTGTTCTCTAATGTTACTACTGAGATAATAGGGTCTCTCTCATAGTTCCTGCGTCTCAACAACTGCATCAACTCCGAGCTCTTCTTTTTGCCGTTAAGCGCATGTTTTTCCTCATTCAGGTGGAGCATTTTGGTTCTGCATACTATCGTGTTGAGCATTCTATAAATTTGTTCAATGAGGGAGAAAACGTGTTCTGTAATGCTGTACTTTGAAACTTTCGTATGTGACCACACAACGTTTCCCACTTAACACGTAAGATTATGTTCATTTATCAATCTTACAAACATCCGTTGTGCAATAAATATTTTGGCTATGAATGGGCGTTGGAAATCCCCTTATTGACTGAGCAGTTCGCGAGATTTTCAACTTTTTGACGTTTTCGAGCAATCGACGAAGTTTTGCTCTGTAGTGTGCCTAGTAGTTTACCTGATTTCGGACCGTCCCGTCCTACCTCGCCAAAGCCAAATAAGCACAGCATTCCTCCAATGCCAATAACGTCGAACAACTGTGAAATCCTTCGAAGCTGAATTTTAACGCACGTTCAGGGTGTGACCTTGAAATATTCGAAATATCGTCTACATAACCCTGTAAACGAGGAATTTATGTAACACCTGATCTTTTGAGCAGAAGCAGTGGAACAAGTGAACAAATTTTCTTCGCTGGTGCGTGCGTCACACATTTGTAAACTGCAATTTTTTTCTTTCTTATCTCGCTTAATTCTGTCGGCAGATTTTATGTCTTGTTACAGAAGCATTTGTTGCTTTGTAACGCCTGTAATTATCTGTCATGATCGCGCACATCCGAGCGTGTCTCTCACGAATGCGTTGAGAAATATATATTATTATTATTATAATTAAATATTATACTTTGTGCTTGCCAGATTCGATTGCACGTTACACCGCCCCGAGTTAATCTTTTCTGTGCGCTAAGTGTTGAAGGACCTTTTATTCAAGGTTAATTCATACAGTGCAATGGGTCCTGACAAGATCCATCCCAGGATTCTCAAGGAAGCAGCTGCTAGTCTGGCAGAACCCACTTATAAGCTGTTCAACCGAACACTCCGATCTTGTATTCTCCCAAGTGTTCGGCGAAAAACTACGGTAACGCACACATCTGAAGCGGGCGGCCGGCACTCTTTGGCTAAATGTCGGATACACAACCTCACCAGCATTCCATGCGAAATAATGCAGCGCTTGTTAAAGCACACCATCCTCAACAATGCCTCATCAAACCATCTTTTTCCTCTACCCAGCATGGCTTCCTTCCTAACCGGTCATGCATAACAAATATGCTCATTTTCATGGATAGTCTGACGGAGGCAAAGACAATGGCCTCATCTCAGATGCTATCTTCTTTGAATTGCCAAGGCTTTTGACCGTATCCCACACGGCCCTCTGGAACAGGGACTGGAAACCTATGACATTCGAGGGGAGATTCTTCTTTGGATGAAATCTTTCCCCGACAATAGAATTTTTGAAGTTAAAACCGGATGATGTCGTTCGTCTTCTCCTGTTTTATTTCTTTAAGGGTTCCCCATGGTCAGTGCTTGGTCTTCCGTTATTTCTCATTTACATCAACGACCTTCCGGACAGTATTTGCAGCAGCGATATTTTATACGACGACGATATAGAAATCTGAGATGTCACAGATCCCAGCGCAATGCACCGTTGAATTTGACGCGATCAACCGCAGTTTGGAGAAAATGACAACGACAGCGCACATACGAAACTTGATGGAGATCCTGGCAATACCTCGGTGATTCAACATGCGTTGAGCAAAGTGAGTATAATGGAGATCGTCCACAAGGAAGATCTGCGCATAACGAAAATTGACATAAATATAAATCTCAAGGAATGCTTCAAAGAATGTGCACGACCATAACAGATAATTACAGGCGTTACAGATCAACAAATGTTTACATCATAAGACAAACAGGAATTCTGTTGACAAAAGAATGCATAATCAGACAGAGATAGGTTGCGGTCCACGATAGGCTGATACACACACCAGTAAGAGAAATAGTT
>LOND01001966.1:23151-34954 GCA_014220965.1 Paragonimus kellicotti | reverse complement strand
TGTTCACTATCATTCTGGATCATTGTCACTGTCAAGCCTTCAGAGACTAGAATCCAGGACAGTAGTCAATCTACTAAACATACGGCTTTCTCTCTGTCTGCTAGATACTGGTTGTACATTTCAGTTAACTCCACGACCATCGTCACCTGTTAGGCTGGAGCACATACAGTCCTCAGCACGACGACGGACAACTGTACTGGTGAACTGAATTCCCGTTAGTAGTGAATTTTGTGCCGTCAGCCTCGGTGGTCCTGTTAAGGTCGGCCCTATACAGGGATTAATTTGGACAAACGCATCGATACGAAGTCAACCAGTGATTCGCAGAAGGCTACGGCCAATCAGTGTCGACAACGCGAACAGACTGGTATGTCAGCGCGGGGACCAATCAGGATGGCACGCTGCTCCAGCATCGGATTTTGTTATAACGAGCATCGGAGTAAAACAAGTTGTTTAAGTGCGTCACGCATTAAAACAAACGAGCTACAAGCGGAGCGGAGCCGAACAATAGGAAAGCCAGAACGTCAGCACCAATTATATTTCTTCATTCTACTAATGCATCTGTCTACGAAGTAACCAATAGAAACTCACTAAACTGAGATTTGCTTTGTGCTCCTGTGCATATGTTTTTCTTTGTGAGTTTAGGGAAATTTATGGTGATTATGTGCCGCCTGAATGTGCTTTACTTCGTCCTTCGGGTTATTTGTCCACTTATTACTTCGTATTCCAGTTGCCCAATGGTAGATCAAGGAAATCTGTGAACTTCCATTTGAAAGTACGGTTTGTTCCTATCAGAAAGTTAGTGCTGATCAGCCACAGTGACAGCCCGCTTTGAGGGGCATATCTCAATCTGTGTGATACTAGAATACAGCAGCTCTGTTATAACCTTTGTTTGATGTCACATTCACTTCTTCCGACCTGTTTTCATCAAACTTCAACTACCCGTTCACCTCCCATCTGTTTACTAGGTCGTCGACATGTTCAGGTGCGTCTAGTATGCCCATCGGCTGATTCCATGAACTCCGGCGACTGTTTTGTTCTGGTCACATCGGAAGCGGTTTTTGCCTGGCTCGGAGAGTTTGCCAATGTGGTCGAAATAAACAAAGCCCGTGAACTGGCCTCTTGGATTCACAGTCATCACGAGCTCGGCTACCGTTCAGCGGATTCTGGCACTACGGATTATGTAATTGTGCAGGAGCAAGCGATAGATGCACCTAACGAACACACGACCGGAGAAGCGAATGGCACGATGGACCCGGTTGGCTCCTCAGTTGATAGATTTTGGAAAGCTCTTGGTTATGAGGAACCACAGTCAGTTCAAGGTGGGTTATCTCCTTTTGTATACCTAGCGAGCTATCCGCTTGCTGTGCATTCTCAGCCGAACCGGTGCTCGTGAAATCAAGTTGTATCTTTCGTGTATACACTTCAATCGATATCCTCAGTGTTTGAGTATGTACACATTTGTTTGTTTTCCTCTAATCTGATTCTCCTACTGACCAGCCCAGTATGACTAATATGTGCTTTTTCTCTCGCCTCTTAGGTTGCACGAGGTTAATCGTTTTTAGGCGGATTTTCATTCCATCTGTATCACTTTACACTCGCGCTGGGCCTCCATGTCTGCATTTCGCCACAAGCATCGGATAAGCAATGAGTCGATTGTGAAGTTGTATGTTGATAGCGAGGATTGGACAATTCAACTCACCCAGTGTAAAAGCTTCAGGTGGTTAGGTCGTACAGTATTAGGAATGTTAACCCAACCGTGCATACCTCGTCAACTCCCTAGCTTACTGACCTAAATTGAGAAGTAATCAACCGGTGAGTTGGCAGAAGAGAATGCAAGCAACCTCTGATAGGCTATGAAATGTATGTTATGTCAGTCTCTAAGTCCTCACGTGACGTTCACCTACTTGTTTTTTGATCACGTTGTTTGGGCAGTTGTGAGGTACCCTGACCTGAGTTGCTTCACGTGACATTCCATGAAATTTTCCGTTCTGCTCTTCGTCTGTGTCTGCACATTAGTGTTGCTCCAAGACTACTATAATAACGTTAGTCTTATATCAGAGAATGAGGTTCTTGAGTATTTTTGACTGGTTCGTGGTAGTCAAGCATCAATGTGAACCACTGATGTATTCCTGTCTATGATGACAAATTTTCCACTCATATTCACACGGGCGACATGAAACATTCGGACGAATGTATTCCGTAGATGCGATTACTTGAAAATTGGCGTTTACTTTTGGTAGTGTTACATATTACATCATTATTGTACTCGATTGCCCTAGGTTTTATTCCTTCAGGAGTCTGACATATTCATGTTTTATCTCACTTAATTCACCACTGTTGAAGCCTAAATCTGTTAATGTTCTGTGGATTGCTGCACTGAAAATGCTTTCTCAAAGATTTTGCGATTAAGTTTTAGGTTACAAATGATATGGTGTACGTTATGCAGTACCGACATTGCTAATCATGTTGTCGTGAAAAACAAGATTGCTTTACTAACTTAGTTGAGCACTAGACAAATGGCCAATAGTTTATGTTAAGCAGGCAGACATACACCGTTTGTCTTTGTGACCAGGTTCACACTGATAAACTAGTTCTTTGGTTCCAGAAAAAGCGCAGCTATCATGTGAAATTTGTTCATTTACATTAAAACATCTCAAAGAGTTCGAAAGTACTAAGTCCCGGAACTTCTTGGCTACTCTTCGTAAATGTCCGGGTGTTCTCAACTGTGACAGTTTGTCTGTCTTTCATACCTGAATGCGGGGTTATTAACAGAAATTCATGAATAACCACCCAACTATTAGTACTTTCACTTATTTATGTGTTATCAAAAAACATGCCCTAGATGAGCTTGAGAGGAGACTGAAATTTTCGCGCTAGCTTCAGTCCAGATTGTAGTCCGAATGTAATGTTTGTTTACATTTGATCAACAGTCAACCAAAAGCTTGTTATCGCTATCCAACATTCCTTCGGGTTCACTTTTTTTATGAATTAAAAATTCAAGTGGATATCTCATAACTTGGTAGCATAACAAAACACCTATAAACACGTTGATGATAAAAGTTAGAATGAAGTCATTAAAGAATCAGATTGTGCTGGTTTGATGCATTTGTCCACGCAATACTCGTAAAAGTCAACTACCGCGCACGGGTCCCAATGACTTGAGCGTGCTTGTGCTTCAGTTTGAACCCGACTGAAAAAATACTATTGCGGAAAAGAGGAGCCACATAATAGGGGAGTACCTGGAAATACAGAACTATTATGGACTCACTTCTAAGTCACCAGGATCCATGCATAGGTGGTTTAATGCGAAATTTACCATAAAGTCAATCTTATTTCGTTTCGCATAACACGATCATCTTGGCCATGGCTGGTGCTCAAACCATTCAAATGACTAATCCAATTAACACTTATAGCGGTATTTTTTCACTAACTGTATGCCGGTAAGAGGAAGTTGCAATCACGGCAATTATGTTTGCGCTTGCAAGACCTGATGATGTGGACCCCTACCTACTTCGATGAATGCTTGTTTCGCACTATGAACAAGGTAAATGCTTCTTACCTAATTGGACAAGGCTTCGTGACCGTTGGTATTGAATTTGTCCCAATATAGAGGTCATATACACCTGCGATTGCGCATGTTGTGGGTTGCGGACGCAGATTCGGCCCCACGGCTACTCCTGCAATCAAGCAGTAGTTACCTCAAACTTGGTTTTGTATGTTACACGGCAGCTAACGTTGTGTTGTGTAAAGGTTGGAAGTTATTTCTTTCTTTTCTCCTCTACTATATACATATACACCTAGCTTCGTTTGTATTTCTGTCCATTCATTTTAGAAGCTGCCGTGCGCAGATCTATGCTAGCGAACTCCGTGCTTGTGGGTTTGAGTAGTAGGGAGAATTTCTCGGACGCCAAGAGCAACCTTCGTCAAGTCACCGAGGACCAACCGTTGCCGTTGTCCACGTCTCAGCGACAACTGCTACCGTACAAATCGACCATGTTACTTCACGTGAAAGGTGAGAATCACTATTCCTGCTGCTCCCTTCTGATTTATTTTTTGCCATAGGATGCCAGTTTCCCGCATACCCACTAAGCAGCTAAACGCACTGCAGGCCACAGTGTAGGGTCTTAACATTGTGGAACTCAAGAAATTGACAGTGTATCTATGGGGGGACTGCCAATTTTGCCTGTCTTGAAGCGAGAGACAAACGGATGTGCAGCACATTCTGGCTTGTCTCACTGTGCTCTTACACATGGTCAGCTGACTTCTCCCATTCTCCTGTTACTCGACTTGTTATCAGGTTTGAGTGTTTATCTGGTCAGTCACCACAAACTATGCCGTTTGATCTCATCATTCACCGTTCGGCGAGCGATCATTACTCACGTTTGGTACACCGATTACACTAACCAGAACAGACAGGTTATCCAATCACTTCGCATTCGTTATACGACCTGAGATCACCACACCTCAATCAGATCAGTCTAGTCATTTTTTCCGTCTCATGTTGTGTGTACACATTGTTGATTTCCGCTGAAAGTAGAACAACCAAGTCCAGTGAATGATGTGTACGTTGGTGCGTAGTGAATTCGTGTTACCTTCGGGCAAGTGCTGACATGCGAACAACTCTCAAAGTCGTCATTTACGGTGTGTAGGTCTCAAAATATCCTCCACCAATCCGCAATCCAAACAGGTCAACGTTTCGTTGCCACTTTAACCTTGTCTGCTTGCAATGCTCGATCGAATTCACTTTTAACAAGCTGCCGAAATTTGGCATGCAGCACAGAGTAGTAATGAGATGGAAGTTGTATTAAATATTGACAATAAACTACGTTCCTGCATTGCACATTCCCAGAGGAATGGTAGTACGTGTGACCTATTTGGTTCCGGTCATGCTCTGGGTGCACTTACTGAGCTTTCGACACATGTACACGTATTGCGACGACGTTAAAACAGCATAGTGATTTAATTCAGACATTCCGCAAGTGTGCCGTTGCTGACAGGACGACACAAGAGAGCCGGAATGCGATGAAGCGGCGTATATGGTGCGGTACTGTATGGAGTCGAGCCATCTGGATAGACGAATCGAGATGGGTGACTGTGTTCGGTGGGCCGGCGGTACAGTTCACACACACTCGTCACAGAATGCAGCGATCGTTCAGTAATCTGGTCTCGTGTTGGATGAGTCTTTTTGTGCGTACATTATAGACTGGCCATTCCAGTTTCACTCAATTTCAAGGGCAGTTTCGGCGACTGATCACTTGCATTCTTCATCCTCGTTTTCTGTTTGATTTTTGACGTAGGAATGACTGTCTCTTTGTGTATGTCGTGCTTGTGCTTACTACTTGTATTTACGAACGGAGTATTTCCCTCATTTTGTCATCAATGATTAGTTCTGAGATATACTCAGACAGAGGCACAGACAACTGGCTACCGGTTGCCTTAAGGTGTTTTTCTCATAAACGATCTAAGCTTCACTACTGACTTTCTATCCTTTACTACGTTCGTGTGATTCGATCACGCTAGGCCTTCAGTTTGTGATGTTTGTCAGCTTGACTGGCCTACCTTGTTCAGTGTTTCAACCACACTATTGATTCTACTGACCGTCACGATTGTCTAAAGCCGACCAGCTACGTTGCACTTCGAAAAATGTTCACCCTAAGAATTAACTTTTCCTTTCGCATGTGCACGTGCGTTTGTGTGCACTAAACCGGTTTGTGTTCCGTTCGGTGCGGTGTCACATGTTTCAGCCGGTCATCCGATCCGTTCGTTCACTTCATAAATCCGCCAACTATCCTGATGCCTGTTTGACCGATGGTGAAACCCGGATTGTTTGCACGTTCGGTTACGCTTCTGAGCCTGTTCACTATCATTCTGGATCATTGTCACTGTCAAGCCTTCAGAGACTGGAATCCAGGACGCTGCAGGATTAATTCCCCCTACCGAAACCGTCAAACAGGTACGAGGTTGGAATTTTCATCGTTTTGCGTTTAAGATATCGACTAGTCATCTTGTGTTATGTTTTCTGTCTCAACCACCTGATATGTTGTCGGCCCGATTACTTTCCTGTAATGATGTCTCTTCGTTCTCTGTTCATCCCCATCCCCCTCTGTCACACACACACACACACAATTTGTAGATAGTCACTGTGCCTGCCTTGAAAGAGGATGCTCTGTTGGACTTTTTCAAAACGGAGCCTCTGTTGGAAACAAACCAGCTGGACAACTTACAATTTCCCGTCAACACCACACCGACAGTAGACCGTGCACCCGCCAATTATCAGCGGTAAGTCGCACTGTGCGGACGCTTGCCAGTCAGACTTGGTAATTAACGTTCATATCTCATTAGTCGTATGAAATCTCTGCCTCCATCTTTATTATATCTTCCATTCTGTATTTCAGCATCGCTGAAGCTCGGCGCGCAGCTCGCCCCGAACGGCGCAAGCCGTCTCGCACTCCAAACCCTCTCAAGTCACTCGCCCAACGCACCGACTTACGGACAGAGTATGAAGAGGTGCGATGCTCTAGTGCGATATTACAATCGCGAACGTCGACACCTTATCAACATCTTCTGCGTACAATCGACCCGGCATCACGACTTTCAAACGGTCAGTTTCCTCTCACTTTTGTACCATTCCTGTGTGCCGCCACATCATGAATTTCCGTGTCTCACGCTCTCAGCCGTACACTATTTTCCTATACACTTTGTCGCCTTGACAGGCATTTTTTTTCTGATAGCGCAGTGCCCCCCCTAAGGATTACCGAAATGTCCTGTCACATCAACCGCATTTGCTTGTGGTGCTTATTTCGAAACAGGCGTCCATTTGGGACCGATTAGGATTGACTGCTCGACCTAAACTTCCACTGCAATTAATGTCGGGCCGCTGCTTTTCACTCGTTAATAGTTTTAGGGCGAGATATTCATATTCTCACTGTTGCATACCCTTTTTTTTCTGGCTTGTGTAAGTTATGTTTTGAGTTTCCATCTCGGGAGTCATTTTGATAGATTTTGGGCTTGAATAGCTTATCAGTTCCGTTGCATTCTATCCAGTGTGGCAGTTACACTCTTACGATTAAACACAGACAACTTAGGTCGACTATCGCGCACGTAAGTTGTATTATCTCTTTCTTATTGCTATATTAGATTAGTTTTTGTTTTTGTGCCGTATTTAGGCAGTTGACTTGCCGTTGATCGTATTGGTCAAACTGTCTCGCCACAGTGATGATGATGATGATGATGATGATGATGATGATGATGATGATGATGATGATGATGATGATGATGATGATGATGAGTTATCTCTGTAATAAATACATTTAATAGAATAGAACAGTGAAGAATTCAGTGGAGAGCTGTCTTGTGAATATCGTTTCACTCTCGCTTATAGTTCGGCTATTGGTTTTCAAGGCGTAAGCGTCGTGTTGTAAAATGTTTCAAATTATAAGTAGTTTTTTCATCATTAGATTTCATCCTTTCGTAATGAAAGTCTGTTCCTATCATGGTTGTATGACATTAAGGTATCAGTGCCACCTACTGGTGTGCTGTTATCGACCAGTTAACTTTGGTAATTCAACAACAGGTTTAAAAAGTTCACGTATTCGGCTCCTTTCATTTTCCTCAATGCCTTTTTTCTTTCTCTCCTGTCTTTGTCCGACTTTTTCTCGCTTAATTATTTTGCCACATTGTTGACTTGTACCTGCAGCACCAATACCAATTGTTAGTCTAAAGTTGTTGTTGCTAATGCTAATAGGGCGTCAGTGCTTTCAGACATATTCCAAAAGGTCCGGTGTACTTGAACATTCCATGTTTATTCGACAGTCAAGCCCCTTATCCACTCACCGTAAGGCACACACCCCATCCCAAACCCTGCTTTGTCTGTCTAGATCTGACCATGGTGTTACGGTGCGGCCAAATGTCACACGGCTGCAAGCGACAATGCATCGCATGGTGAACTGCTCTGTGTTCAGTGTCCAATTGAATGTGTGCTGAGCCGAACTTCCCACGCTCATACGCGCATGCTTGACTTACTGATATATGACAGTAAGAACGCTTTAACTACTGGAGATGAAGGTGTCGACTGGAACTATCGCTCTGTCTACATCTACTACTCACACCGTTAATGGACATCAGATACCAGTGTCCTATTTACTGCGTCGTAGAAGCAGACTAGCTTCTCAATGTGAAGCTAACGGCTGCAGTTGAGGCATCCCAAGAAAACCCTACCTCTGCGAAAACGGTTGCTGTGGGGTAGCTCATAAGATGTCGAAGTGAGATTGGATCCGCGACTATGTACTTGGTAGGACGAAGTTGAAGTGTTATTTTAGAAATCCTTGTGGTATCGTCAGGCGATTGCGCGGACAGATGGAAGAGCAGATATGCGTGCGCAAGTTTTGTATTTTGTCACAGGACCAACACTCACTTTGAATAGTCTGCAAAAGTGACAAAACGACACGGACTCCCACACATTGCATGATGATCGTGATTTATGAGCTGCTAACTGGTCAGCTGAAATGAATGAGTTGACCTGTTCGAATTTCAGCACCAATGCTTTTAGCTATAAGGTTTTACTGCAGGGATATCTACTGTCAACAGTATCTGTTTTGTATGGCTAGATATTTCGGGGTAATAATGTCGGCCGATACAGCCCTGTGAATGGGCTTAATCCATTTTACAGCGAAACCGTTGTCCTTTTCTAGGTGAATTCATACTAACTGCGTTGTTCATATTTGCCGAACTGTGCACCGCACTCGGGGTACATCGTCCAGTCGGCGGCATAGGTGACGGATACATCAGGTTTCTGTGATGACCAGGTAATCGGAGAATGACTTGTGCAGCAGCTGAGGGACGGGGGCAATTGGTGCCGAGATGCAGACACAGAGCGCAGAGGCCGCGCCGTTTCTGCGCCCAATCCGAACGGGCTAGCTGATTGTTATTCGCCCTGACCATTTGCTTTGTTCAAGAGCGTGCACTACACACGTGGAAGTTGAAAGTATTGAACATTTGAACTATCCGGTCTATGTTTTCATCGCGAATAAACACAGAACGTTTACAACCAAAAACGACGTCATTTGTAAATTCGATTAAAGAGACATTATCCGGAGTTGGCGCGAAGACCACATACAGACTGAGTAAATGAGCAGCAAGAAGACTACACTTTGTAGAACTTATAGTCGATTGGATCAAGAGTGAATTTTCAGAGCGGGTTAATTTAGTCTAATCGGTAAAGTGATTAGCTAATAGATTAGAAGTCACTCAGAAAATATCAAATTCACCGGGAATATGAAACTGATTCACTGTGCGAACGATGTCAACTGTATCGCTGTAATTCCTTTTATGCACTCTATCCATGCGATCCATTATCACATGGATTCTATTCCATTTATTGTGTAACTTTGTCTGACTTCTTTGTTCACCATTGTGCGTGTGCTCTGGTTCTCGTAATCCTGTTCTGTAAGGCCCATAGAAAAACAGTGTACTCATACGTTCGCACGCTATGCAATGCACGAATTTGTTATCTTAATCCAACATCGTATTTCGTTGATTAGTTTTCGTACGTATTGCGCAGTATGTTCAAATGCCAATGCTACTGTTCGTGTAACCCGTGTACAACCCATTTGCCACATGCACGCGGTCGACTTATTCTAACCATACTTCTGTTTGGCAGTCCATGGTAGTGTCAGTACTGCCTACACATGTCCAGGTAAGTTCGACCTAGATAGTAGCCAACTAACAAACCCTGTCATCGAATAGTTGTAGTTTAGTAGTGCATATTTCAGTAACTACCGGGCTTCAACCTGATCATTCGATTCAGATTGTGTGATCGGATACATCCAGTTCGGTTGCCCAGAGTTAAGGCACCTACCCGCTCACCTGGACGGACAGCTGTTATCCTTTAACTAGACCAGACTTGCATGTAAATGTGGTGTCGTTTATTTGTTTATCTGATATCTGGTAAATGGCAATCTCCACTACGGGACAACTTGATTTTAGATTTTCTTTGTGATAGACCACGTGCCCATAGCCCGTTACTCCCTTCACAATACCTTTGCTTTCATAAATATTCACAACTAGACAAACTGGATGTCTTATATTGCATAGTTTGCAGTTAGGGTTCCCAGAAATGGACAACTGAACAGTATCCTAAATTGATTGTATTTAAACTCGAATCCGGTTGTTTTCACGCTTTGTGGATAACTACCCTCAATGGCGTTGCGATTTAGCTCGAGCCAAGCAACGTTAGAACTCTGGTGACGATTTTCCCGAATCATCTTCATCATTATCAACTCATCGATAGTGGAAATTAATCTTTCGTCGATATTTAACTGGAGAGGAGGATAAGAACAGTCAAATTGGAAGGAGAGTAGCAACTTACAGAATCGTTCATAAATTCATACTGTCATTGTCGAAGCACGTACAAACAGTCAGGACAATTCTGAGCGCTGCAAGTCAGCAGCTTTCTTTCTCATTTGGCTGTCCTACTCGTTTAGTTCTGCTTGCTTCTTTGATGACTCCATCATGGTATGGTAACATTCACGCTACTAGCACCGAGTAGGTGCCGTAACGCCTTTAATAACAAATTCGATTTGTCATAAGGACCTCAGCTGGATATAGTAGTATGATCTACTGTGATATACACCGGGTAGGTACATTTATATATCTCTACTAAGCCATTAGTTATTCGCTTCACTGACTGCCCGAAGTGTACGCACCAACACTTCGCTACGTTGTTTAGGATGTGTACATACACGTCAATACGCTCTCGAGCGCGACAACGTGGTCACGCTGTGTACATTAATGGCAACATTTGATTGGACATTATGGCGGTCTAATCCGGTTTGCGCTTCAGATTGTAGGCTAATCTTGCGATCAGTAGTAAAGTCCCTACTATTTATTAGACAACAAGTATATACGAAAAAGACGAAAACCATTGGACAGTTTACGACGAACTTGTCTAGAAACTCTTTGGGGTTACGACACTTACGATCAGTTGCAAGTGATGTTCAGTTTATGTAAGTTCATTCTTGCGAAAAACTGTGGTTTTATATGGTTCGAAAGGATTTCAGTGCATTTCTACGAAGGACAAAGCCAGTGCTGTTGTTACAACTGCTGTTATATAATGATTTTGTCTAATCTGTAGTTACAAGGTGCTTACCAACAATTTTTGTTCACATCGAGACTTCTTATTCATTGTTCTCTGCTTTCTCTTCCTCTGCTTTCAAAGGGGGAGCAGTTAAGATGTTTTCTCCAACAAACCAGATTTTATTCAATTTTCCTAGCTAAACAATCATTATTGAACTAGAGATAAGAACGCTGACATCATTGAAACATTAAGTTCTCACGATTAGTCTCACTAATAATGAAAGAGGACTTATCACGGGATGTTGACCTTCCGTTTACGTTTATCAGTAGCGAAGGGAAAACATTAAACTGTATATACATTACTAGATCATAAGACGGTTCAGTGAAACACTCAGTACACCGCAACGTCATTTGGGATTCAGTACTTACGATTTTCGTCGTTTGTGCCAATTGAATACAAACGAGGCCTCCTATGAACATCGTTTCACGGAGCCTCCGGTAGGTTTACGCAAATGATCGCTTAAAAGAATACGAAGGAATGTTAACGAACCCTTTGGTCACGTACGCACATCGCGACTTCTTCGTTATCCCACAGGAAGGGAATATCGATCAATTTTGATGGAAGTTATTGTTGAATCTGCTTTTCAAAGGTGACCACAAAAGCTGACGTAAATCGTCTTGGCGTGCTCACACTCTGCAAGTGAACTATCTCTGTTGCTTTCAACTCAAA